>JAHWFP010088044.1:51155-73120 GCA_023313725.1 Lithobius niger | reverse complement strand
ACGCAGATGCCGTTTTTTAAGCAGATACCGTTTTTGAAAGCAACAAGCAGCAAGAATGCGATTTGAGAGCGGACACTTTATTTATGTGCCTGACGAAGACATGTTCTTGTACAAGCTATCGAAAATTCGCAAGATATAGGATTGCGAGTGTCTGTGTAAAACATTTGAGCAATCATATCTGGAGTTTTTGAAAAATGGGTGCGAATTTCCGACTGATAATGGTGACTTTCAAAGTAAACCGTACACATTTTTCTATACAGTCCTCTAAATCGCATACAATAGCCCATTTTTGCAAAGGTACGGCAATTAGTGTTTTATTACCATACTTTATCAGTTCCAACATTATTTTTTAAGAGAGTGTTTTCACACCTTCAGATGATTCACTTTTAACTTACTGGGAGTTGATTGGTGTAATAGTCAGTTGGCACAAAAATTTTTTGAATCCAAGTCAAGACGTCCCGTGACCCATAAATCAACTTTGTACATTTTGTATACTTTTAGTGGATGTATACAACAAGTACCACAACAATGCCCAACAAAAGTATCCAAAAAGAAAATGACATTATGTATGTCAGTATGGCTTAGCATATGGTAGGACCTCGGCATTTGGTTTCAATTCCCCCCTCAATCAGTATGACATTTAAGTCCAAAACGCAACGTAAATGGGTTTGCATCCGTATCTATAACCCTTCTTAAGCCCATCTGGCTTTCCGTCCTGTTTACTGTTCAAAATTATTCAAACATCACGGATTTGAACCACATAATCTGCAAACAAGCAACATCACATAATGAATCACTACAATGAGTACACTAAACTCATTAACAGGCATTAAAAAAAAAGACTTTATTAGAAACAAATAAATGGACCCAAGATTCCGACTGGGAAGCTCCAAGTTAACTTTAAGACTATTCTTCGTACCTTCAATAACAGAAATCAAATGTGTGCATAGCATATGTGAATATCTCCAAAACTTTATTGGCCGGGACCTGCTAAGCTCTTGTCCATGAACTTCTTCTTGGAAAAACATAACCACCACTAAAAAAAAAAGAAAAAAGCAAAGCAAACAGTTAAGATTAGTCACATCATAACCAACAAATTACTCTACCGAGGCTCCAGCTTTTTACAATACTTAGTTTCCTCTTTAAACGAAAGCTGCTTGTCATGTTTGTTTCCGTGCATTTGTTTTCCACACAGTGCTAAAGCTATTCACTAAATGGCCTTTTAATTCCGACAATTAGCTGCAATTGCAGTGCTACATGTATCGGACACATCTTTTTCCTTAGTTTCGTGCAGTGCTATGTACACCCATGCAGCAACAAAATACATGCTAGTTTCACTATGGAAGCAAAACCACATTCCACCCAAAAAATTTGATAATCTAATACAAACACGGCTTAATTTTCTATGGTGGATTTACCAGAAACCAAAACACAGCAACCAGGCAATTAATTAATGCACACGCACAAAATTCTGTAGATTAATTTCGACTGAAAATAAAACCTTGACGATAACCTTCTTTCAGCCATTTCAACAAATACAGCAATCAACTGGAGATACAGTGACCATTTCTTTTTTTGTCCGGCAGGCAACTCTATATGCACTAACCCACCAGGAAACTTTCTTTTGATTGTCTAGCAATAGTGAAATGCATGTGACTTACGCATTTGACAAATTGCTACATTGTTAAGCCATAACCGCCTAGATACGAACGCAAGCCTTCAACGTACAACAGCGAAAAACTAAGTCCCAGCACGAGCTTTGTGAGGGGTCCTCGGGGACCCCGAGCAAAGCGGGCAGTCACAGCCCAGTGGTCAGCGTCGTCGGCTCCAAACCAAGAGAATGCCGGTTCGAATCCGAGAACCGATCCGAGTACCGTATGGACTCTAAAAAAAAGTCTGAAAGTTCTTTCAGGCGGTTATGGGTTAAAAGGATACGAAACACGGTATTCTAATGTCTAAACCTGGGTGAAAGGTTCGTCAGGATTCGTACGAATACTAGAATATACTTAAGAATAAATCACAAGGTAAAGGGTAAACGAAGCAAGCAGTCTGCATTAAAGACTGGCCTTGTGAGGAAACAAGATACACTAATCTGAGAAAGAAAGAAAAGACAAGTTCCCCGACTGGGACTCGAACCCAAGACTTCCCGATGACTAGTGCGGGCACTCTAACCACTGCGCTACCGGGGCGGATACAGGCTCCAGTTGAGCTAAGCATCTGTTCAGTCTTTCTCAGTGGTGACCTAGAGGTCACAAATGTAAGCAAGGAGGGAAAACAACAATTACTCACATTATTTCCAGTGAGGAGGCCAAGAAGCAATGTTGCTTTCCCCTCCTTGTGTATGTTTGTGACTTCGGTCACCACTGAGAAAGACTGAACAGATACTTAGCTCAACTGGAGCCCTGGGTTCGAGTCCCAGTTGGGGCAGTTGCCTTGTCTTTCCTTCTCAAATTAGTGTATCTTGTTTCCTCACAAGGCCAGTTTTTAATGCAGACTGTTTGCTTCGGTTGGAATATACTTGTTTGAAACTCTTGTGTTAATGCACTTACTTCACACCCACAACACCTGATTGACGAAATTCTTTACATGTTGACAAATACATTAACTGTTGTTATCCAATTCAATGCATAGCCCATTACAGGAGCATTTTTGAGTTTAATAGAAAAAAGCCTCCCCCTCTCAACTAACATTCGATATTTTGTGGGAATCAAAGAACCTCTACACTCCTTTCTACAAACCCATAACATTACATTAGTGAGCAAGAAGCACTAAAACTTGAGTAATACGATAACCATTACTAAAAGGATTTCTGTTCCCTACCCACAAAAGGTAAAAACTATGCTCAAAATTCCATGCACGGGCCAACGATAAACAAATATTAATGAATACATCAATTAACTATAAAAATTTTAAATTTCTGAATTCCGACGTCGCACAGGATCATCATAAACCAGTATAAATAAAGATCTCCGAAGTTGCTAGCAATTTGTGAGCTGTACCTGCCCCAAGTATTGATCGAGATCACTCAAATAGTTTTTAAGTTTTACATTTTCTCCTAATCCCCCCCACGGTTTTGTCCTTTTTTTTTGACAAGCCCTAATCAGATTCGGCCGGCAAAGATGGGCATTTTCAACTTGTTAATTTTTTTAACATTAATATACACTAAACAGAGGTGAAGCGTCAAGTTCTTGTATATTTTCATGTGCACTTTATCCGATTCTCATACTCCAAACGATACTGGAATATAGTGGAATATGAAAAACTAGGGATCGACTGAACCTACTTCTACCAAAGCTGAATAATTTATGTCATTTGCCGTATCAGAACCAGATCCAAACCAAATCCCCACCTCCAAAAAAAAAAACATCATTGTACTACATAAATAGGGGTACTGTACGAATAATGACAAGGGCGAAACGTCTGCTTGTTTGACGTTTCTCCTATTTCGCTTGCTGAAACCGTATTAGTTTCGCCCTTGTCATTTGCCCTAGCAAGCGTAGCCTAGCTCTCCTCCACAAAGTATTCTCTACTGACGAGCCCAAACAAGGGTGAAACAGTCTGTCTAGAGATCTTTGTGGGTGAGAGCAAATTGATATTAAATGATTAATTGGTACGAATAACTTTAGAAAATCAAATGCATTAACCATGCAATGCCTACCAATTAATCAGAGAACAGTACTATAATAAGTAAAGCTTTACTTCGTTTCTTAAGAACGAAGAGGACTGGGAAAGAAGATTCGAAAGAAAAATAAGTGGAGAATGCCAAACAAATGCAAAGGCAAACCCAAAAATCTAAAGATGCCCACACTCGAGGAAAATTAGCAAACACCAGGGAAGAGGTTTACAGAGTGCCGTACAAGGCCTGCGATGCCATATATATTGGCGAGACGAGGGAAGGAGTTCGGATGCAGCTTGTCCAACATATGGGGAATGCGACGAACGAGAAGGCGGGTAACGGCATAACAGTCCGTTTCATGGAAAACCAGCACGAATTGATGTGGGACATAGCAGAGACACTGATTCTGATTCGTTAGAATTCTAAGTGTGACAGACATCTGAGAAGCTTAAGAATCTACAGCGATGAAGCTCCACGAAATTTGAAACATTCCACTGATGAATATACCCTTCCTACCCTCAAGTGTCTGACCTAATTGGAGTCGACGACCTGCAAAAACAAATGGATGCAAAATAAAAGCTGAGAGATGAGGAATGGCCTATTGAAGACGTGACTAGGCAGTGACGAAGGGCCTTCTAAATTCGGGAGACTACACGAAGCCGCGATTTCTAACTTGGACGATGATGGTGTTCGCAACCAAGAATTTTCTCGGAAGAAATGCATACCTTTGAAAAGCCTGAAGATGCCTGCAGATTGCAGTCGAAAATTTGCTAGATACGGAAGTATGTTTAGTGTGGAAGTCAGCAAACTAAGTAGAATTTTCACTCTCTTGGAGGTAATTTTAATACGTCATCCTTACGTTACATTGAAATATCGAAAACCTTTAAAAACTGGCAAAATACGAACAAATTTCAAGAATAAACACTCAATTGTCTTCCTCATGGTTCTTACACTTGGGATCAAAGGTATTCCCTCCCTACATTGCTGCCCGATTGATTTGACACTAGCAGTTGTCTGGGCCTACTGTATTTATCAGGCTTCGTTCAGTGTTGCCTCCGATATTTATTAAGCTTTGGTGCTGGAGTTACCTCCCCTTTCCAGTTTACCAGCAAGTTCTTGTTGTACAATGAATTGTATCGTAAGAGTTTGATGGCGGCGGGAGGTTTGAGAACGCTGAAGCAAATCTAATGAACCTCCAGCCGCCATCAGACCCTACGATACATTCATTGTAAAACAGAAACTGACTGATCAACTGGAAAAGAAGTGGAAGGCAACACTAGCACCAAGGCATGATAAATATCATTGGTTGCCGATTTTCCAAATATAGGAGACAAATAGAACAAACTTGACGAATACAGTGGGCACCGACAACTGCTAGTTTCAAATCAAGATAAACGGACTATTATTTTAACAGAAACGGTTTGTCGAAAATTAGCAAACACGAGTGGAATTATTTTTGAAATTATTTTTGAGGATGGTGGCAGCCAGCCACCGAAAATTAGCTGGACATTGAAGGGTGTCCTCGTTGTGAAAATGAGCGGACATCTTCTACATAATTCCAGTAATTATGACTCTAATAGTGACGAGAACTTTCACAGTAAGGTAACGAACGATGTTTTGAAATTTGTACACATTTTGCTAGTTTATAAAAGTTAATGTTTTACTGAAAAATACTGCACATTTCAAGCAGCCCAAATATAATGCTGCCTTCTTGGTTTAAAATTTGAAGTGAACTTTTAAAACTAATCCGCTTCATCCATTTAAAAATTGTTGCCCAATGGTAGACCCTACGCAAAAATTAGAAACCTCAGTTACCACAATAATGTTCTACCATAAATTATGAAGTGCACATATATTGTGCACTTCCTGATAGTTACGTAGGCACTAACACTATTAACCAACCTATCACAGAACAAGTTCCTGCCAACTACCCAAGCCAACTATTGCGTTTTGTTTTTAGAGGGTGGGGTGGAGGTGGGACGGCAGGAATAATTTTTTTTGTGTGTTTTCAGTGTTGGCTTATTTTTCAAGTTTTTATTTTACCTTGCTGGGTTTTCCAGTTTCCGGATCAAATACTTTTTCACACAGGCGAACTCCTAATTCTTGACGCAACTGCTGTAGATACTGACGCATTGTGTCTAAATCACGTGAAGAAACAAAATCTGTTACCATGCCAACAGAGCTTGAACAAGGTATTTACACAGTTTAAGTAAAGAAAAAAATGTATCAGTAAACATACCGGCTTCCTGTGCGTTGTTGGGCTTAGCGTATACAGCATTGAGGGGAAAGCCAGCATCTCCCGGAATGTCAAATTTAGAAATGGCTAAACTATACATATCCTGCAATCCTTGATTCTTGTTTCCACACTAAAAGACAAACGACAAAAAAATTGGTCTACATGACAATGTTATAGTCTTCCCCATAAATACAACTACTGTAGCGGCTTATTAAACGTCCATGGGCTTGTGTAGCTAACTTGGCGAAAATCTGGGTAAGGCGTTAAATAAAGCATACCCCAGTTTTTAACCTTACTTTTCTCGAGGGATGGCGTTTACTTCATCATGGAAACGTTGGCAATTTTAAAAATGAACCATTTTCAACTGAGTGCTCAGTACAATCAATAGTAAAATTTCATGCTCGTACTCAACACCACAAATACACACTGTATTCGCACATTTTCGATAGCGTTATTAATTTGGATGTTGAACACGTCCTATCTTCATCTAGCTAACATCACTACGTTAGCCCACAATTTTGTCTGTTGTTTTGTTGTCTGCTGTAACGTTTTGAAAATGGCGTGATTGAACGTAGCCTCCAGTAATGACAAGGAAGTCCTCTCACTTGTGCTACATTCTCGAAAGCTGATCACTGAACTCTTAACTAATTGGGTATAAAACTACGGGATTTGAGGGGCCTCGAACCTTCAACATCCAAGTCAATAAGCCTATCGAAAATTCACGAATACAGTGTGCATCTGTGTTATTGAGTATGAGCGCGAAATTTTAATATCGAAAGTTGGCAGTTATGTGATCATTCACATAAGTGGTATGGATTCAATCTAGTTTTAATGATAGATTATTAACTTTATTCTCATTTATTTTCAGATTTAGTTGATTGGCATGCAAATTTAAACGGCAGCAAAAGCGCTAATCTACAGTCCATGACAGAGTGGTCCACCCGTCCTGACGCCAATTTCCAGAAAATGGTGGCACCAAGTTCACAGTTATTATTACAAATTTTAATGTTAGCAGTGTACTTAAAAATAAATGCAATAACCGGTAAACGGCATAGACAGTGATAGTATTCAGGTATATTAAATTATAGGAAACACTTTTATCACCTCCAAGAATGTTTCACTTAAATTTTCGAGGAAGAAAACACCGTTCCTCTTCTTCGGAAGACCACACCACAACAGAGAACGTTCGTTCGCTGTACGCTTGCTGTTGTGAACTGTTGTTGAAACATTCTTGGAGGTGATAAAAGTATTTCCTACAATTTAATACGACTTAGAAATGAAATTAACAGAAAACTATTATGGTGGTTTTCCACGGAGATTTAAAATATTATGAAATTCCATGATGAAAAAATATAACATATTTACTAGTCTTGGGGGGGGGGGGGGGAACCTTTTAATTGTGCAGTGTTGCCGAAGTTAGAATTTTCCATGATTTTGTAGGAAAATCATTACTTTCCAACTTGTGTTTTGTAGCATTGGGGCGTGCATCTGCCACCCAATATACCAATCCAATAAAATCTGTGCTATTGCGTTTACGTTTCCTTACCTTTTGTAATTTCTTTAAGCATTCAGTGATATACAACGTAAGGTAAATTAACACTCTGTCGGCTTCATTCTGTGAAAGAAAAAACAGAGTTTCACAATGTGATGTGACAATAGGGTCAAGGCGACCCTATACATTCACGTTCAAGGTTTATTAGTTGGTTTAGTGATTGGTTAAACAATCATTATTTTTAATATTCGTCAACAGATTTAATACTTCATGAAAAAACTCAATAATACATTACAATAATAATAATACAATATACATCAATAATACATGGATTTAATACATTTTGATACACCAGTTGAAAAGTGGTTTTTTTTTTTTTACCAACTTTCAAATGACCCAAACCCCAAGTTGACAGCTCTTTTCCATCACAAGTTGCTTTAAGTCAGTAAAGGACAAATAGAAACATTTCTATCTACAACACCACCGCCCAATCTGCACCAACATGATCGGCAGTGCTCTAATAACATTTCTGAAAACAACCGTGGATAACTAATTCGCAGATTTGCCAAATTTTAACCAATTTGTTTTTTAATGCTAATAAATAACTTACACCAGCTCGATGAAAGCTTCGCGGTAATGGTACTTGCACACATCGAGCTTATCCCCTTAAAAAAAATAATTTGGCAGAACATTTGAAAAAATTAGTGCAGCAGCAGTTCACAAAACAAACAAAAAACTATGGAGTGATCTGTTTCGTAAGCCCCATGTCAAATAGCCTACCACTAAATTCCCTGGTTGTCTGGTACCTTAATCAGCAACTCTGCCCATAATCCAAGCATTAGTAACAACCATGCTAGGCCTTACTCTGGCTTGATGGTAGCCTATAATCGGGTACTTTTGATACACCATCATTATTAATTAATTTAGAATAAGTTTTCCAGCAAGGAATCAGTGTTTCAATCCCCTGTTTACAGTCCGTGTATTGGTATTTCAAAATGGATAAATTTTTGACAGATTCAGCTTAGCTTGGAATGAAATGGCTATATCAAGAACATGACAGCCTACTCACTAGTAACTTACCTTGATTTCATACGTTCTAAAGAATACATTTGCTTTAAAGAACATCAACGATTCATCTATAATGTCGAGGTCACCATCTGAAAAGCAAGTGTGAGCAAATTAGTTACCAAATTGTGAAAGCTTGACCCTCTCTTACATGCTTGCACGGATCTCGCTGATAAATTTTAGTAAAGAATTGGTAAGGCTCCTACCACATTATGACAAGTCATTGGAATAGTGTCTACTGGCCTTCAGACTACCAAGAGGTAGAGGTACTTCGCATGCCTAGTTCAGCAAGTCGTTACAGTCAAATCGCTCGTGCACGTATTCCACCGCAGCTTGCTTGGACGATTCATTTTGTATACGAATCGGCTAAAGAGGCATCACCCCCACAATGCAATATTTGGTGCTGTGAAAATCATTTTACCACACTTAATGCAATTGCTTCATTATGTCTAGAAGCAAACTTTTCCGACTGTTTTGACTGAAGTCCCTGTCAAAAGTATTGAGTAAAGACCTGGTTTTGTTTGGTTGGTAGGCAGGTCACTTTAACACCTTCAGAAGTCCAACAACAAAAAGTAGACAGTGTGAGGCATCCTCGGTAATCATAGCACAACACACAAAGCACAGCCTCAGTCAAGGGCATATGACAAGTCAGGAGAGACCCCCCTCCCCCACAGTTACTAAGGCTTCGCATATGCCCGCTCACGTCCCACATCCCTAGGACACAGGTTTGGCGCTAAGTAAAATTCCACGAGACAACTTCCCACAGCTTCCCGTCAGTCTCGCGTAGATTATTCGGCGTTTGGAAGATTCCGTCATTCTTGCCGATGAATTTATTTATCAATGGCAAGAGGCAGAACCTTTGCACATTCGCAACCCCTAATGAACACGACTGAGCAAATCTTCAAATGGCTACGTACCAACTTCAATACTATTGGTTACCATCAGTTATTTACACCATTGTTCACGCTGATTACTGACAGGTAAATAAGAGAAAAAAATGGCGCTGCACTGAATTTACATCCTAAACAAACATTTTGTCTGTGAGAGGCTCGTTCACACTTGACGAAGTTTGAACCAAATGAGGGGCAACTACAGACTTTGTAGAAAGATGGCTCCCTAACGGTCGCAGCGCTGTGAGTGGCCCTCCAGTAAGTTTTCAGTATCAACATCTGCCGACATGCTAAGTCGCTTGCGCATTCTGTCGATGTTTTTAATCAGCACTGCTGTTGTGCCACCTTGGACTAACAACTCTCTTCGAGATGGACGGTTCAAGAATGGCTACCTGTAAGCTCGAGTGTGTTCCTACCTTCTGCAGCTGCGATAGCAGCACCACCGCAAAATCTGTCAGTGGCGTGTCACCTTAGACCACCTCACTCTTGTCACGCTAGTGACGAGAGTGAAACGGGAAAACTGGGGAAAACCATCAGAAATAGTTTCGATCTCCCACGCAACTCCCATGATGCAAACTCGCGCTGCCAGTCTCCTAACAGTATTGGGTGCACAGGCTGTGTATAGCGGTGAAGGTAGGTGACTCGTCTATCTCGAAGAAAGTTGTTAGTCCAAGGTGCAACCAGCCCTCCCGGGCAATAGGACAGCGGAGGAGCTCGGCTGTCTGTTACACAGTCGTATCCTCCCAAACCCCTAAAAATCCTAGGTCTCACCACCTATCAATAATATACCGAGGACATAGGGGCTCAGCCGCCGTGATCAAAGGCTGTCGTGCCCCCAGCGCTCTCGAGCATTTGTACAACTGCCGTTGGTCAGAAAGTCGTATCCTCCCAAACCCCTAAAAAGCCTAGGTCTCGACACCTATCTCTCCATATCGAAGACATACGTGCTGAGCCCCTGTGGTTAAAGTCGTGCCACCAGCCCTCTCGGGAGAGGGGCAGAGAGGCACACCCGTCTGTTAGAAAGTCGTATCCTCCCAAACCCCTAATATCCTAGGTCTCACCACCAATCTCTAGATACCGACGACATAGATGCTCAGCCCCTGTGGTTAAAGGCTTTACTAAGTTAACAGGAATACGTATAGTATGGAAAAAGGTCCCAACAGGCTGTGTAGGAAAACCAATTCCCCACTTGTGTCTCTGTATGGGGTCCGAATTAATGGTCAACGTTGTAAAATGCCGATATACTTACTTTCCTTGGGGGCTGGTCCCCGAAATGTGGTTTTCAGGGGCAATAAGGCCAAATTACCTACAATTTGGTTCGAAGTTACAAACTGCGAGTGGTACGCCTACAAAATGAAGGAAAAACGTGAGTAAATACAACAACAAGGAAATGCACACGAGATACGTCTACATTCGGTACTAAGATTGTGTTCATAAATATGATTGAGATCGGCAAAATTGTCATATGAGGTACTTTCTTATTATTTGTTCGTCAATATTTCTCATTAGATCCTTACCGGCATATTGTCATCGGCAAAATTCGAGCAAATAAACAAAATTGTACGAAATCCCAAATATAGGAAGAGCTCAGTGGGTGTGTAGCGACAGTGACGTACAGTCGGAAATTACAACTTCCGGCAAATAGAATAAATAATAATAATGAAAGGAAACCATAAAACAAGCAAAGAATATTTAGATATGTAAATTGTGTGAGATTTACCAAAAATAAAAAGGTAAAAATTGATTAAAGATGAAAAAAAAAACCGTCGGGAGTACTGATCTGTAAAAATTTACAACTCGCCATTTTGAACGGCCAAATGGTTTGAGCGAACTTTTTGACGTCAACGATTATTGCTTGTTTGTAGCAGACAATTTTACGATAACGATGTAACGTTAAACTCAAACGACGCCGTATTTCTGGCTTAAAATTTTTATTCGGCCACCAGTATCACATGTTCCCATGGCTGGGGCCAGTTGTCTTTGACGCGGGCTCCATCAATCCGTCAATCACAAGCGAAGAGCAGTGAACCAGAGTGAACAACAATAACATGCCGTTTGTGTGCATTATATTCAAGATCGCTACGTGATTATCGAAGTGTTCCAATCATGCGATACGCCCAACTTGTAATGGGCCCGGCGGGCAGTGGCAAGGTAATCGGAAGTGTGACTTTGTAATTGTGTAAACAACAATGTGACTTGTGAGTGTGTCATAACAACAGCACGTGTTATTCCAACAATTGGCTACATTTTGAAATATGAGCAAGTTCGTATTAGTTTCCAGTTAATGAAATTGAGGTTACCAGTTCCGCAGACGACCACCACCACCAACCAGTTACGTGGTGAATAGGACGGGATTTTGTTAAGAAATGAGTTAGTTCAGGAACTTCTAGTTAACTTCCCATAACCCTCGGACACGGCCTTTACCCCCAACGAATGGATTGGTGGTCGTGTATGGAAGTAGCTCCCTTCCCAGAGGGCAAGGCCAGCTGAGATAGCTGCGTTCCTGACCCCCACTCCAGGCCCGTCAGCTTTATGCTCTCCCGGCATTAGTTAGTGACAGACATGCCAGGAGTCGTCCAATACCGTACGGCATGAGAACCAAAGGGGATTGCTATCTGAACAAAATTTATGTGGAAAACTTCGTAGTTTAATCAGCTAGGCTACCTCTTAAACTGTAAACGCAGGAAAAATACCCATCAAATTGCGAGATCTGGCGCCTACTGAGGGTTTCTCCCGCGTACACTTTGTTCAGATAAAAACACCGTTATTCATCATACTGTGAAACACAACAACGATTGAAAAATGTCACACGAGACTCACAAAACGCACACTTTCACAAAACAAAGATAGTCTACTATCGGCAAATTTTCAACTACTAACAGCAGTAGTCATCAGGCACTTTAAAGGAAAGTTCGAACTCTCTTTACATTTCGTTTTTCAGTCCAATACTCGGTTCGAATCCTAATGTTACAAACCTGATAGGGAAAGACTTGCAAGGGAAGCTCGATGTTGAATGGACGATTGCGTGTAAAGAACAGCCGACCGAATATACCAGACAGTGGCAGTTACGAATTTGAACCGAGTATTGGATGAAAAATGAAATGTAAAGAGAGTTCGAACTTACCTTTAAAGTGCCTGATGACAACTACAGTTAGTAGTTGAAAATTTGCATATAGTAGACTATCTTTGTTGTGAAAGTGTGCGTTTTTGTGAGTCGCATGTGACATTTTTCAATTTGTTCAGATACTAATTACCGTTCTCAGGCCGTACGGTACTGGACAACTCCTGGTGTGTCTGTCACTAACTAATGCCGTAAGAGCATAAAACTGACGTTCTGGAGTGGAGCCAGGAACGCGGCTCCTATCTCAGCTGGCCTTGCCAGAGGGTTACAGCCTGATCTTGTCAGGCTACGGCCCTACAGGCCACCGGTTTCCTGATGGCAGGGCTCAGTTCAACGAAAGTTGGGTCCCCGATACTAACCTTGTGCCCTCGCCACAGAAATTCTAGCGAGTGCCACTCTTTACACAGCAGTCTCGCGCACACAACACATAAGACGGGAGGGTCATGCAACAACCCTACTTTCGACGCAATTAACCTCTCGCAAGTCAAGTATTTTGTGTGACTGGTTGGCTACCTGTCATTGCAACCCTGGCATTTTTGGCCGTGTGATGTCTTGTGCTTATGTCGATTGTGTGGCTTATAAGTCCTATAATTTTCCAATTGAAATCACCTAGCAAAATTGTCCCTTGCCTTGTGGTGCAATGGCTACGGCTGGAATTGTACCAGTCCTCCAAAAAAAAAATAATAATAATCTCGTTTGAGCCAGAATAAGCCAAGAAAGCACCAGTCAGGAGGCGCACAAGTTGAGCTTTTCCTGCAGGCAGACTAGGACAAATTTATTTCAAAACCGTAGTGCGTCAAACTGACAGTTTTAACTTGCTCCAACACCTTCCCGCACCCTAACTCACTTCGATAGCTTTAGAAGGTAGTCGGGGCCTCTTGTAGTTCATTTCAGAATTCCACGCATATCTGAAGCCAGGGTGGGTCCATTCTTGAATTTCGAAACGAGCGACAAGCACAGTGCCCATGGCAACTCATATTTTTGGCAGTCATGTTTTTTCTGTCTTCACCCTGTTCAGCAGAAATCCTGTCTCCACGGAGTGCAGTACTTGTAGATTGTAGAATGTCTCTGCCAAAATATTGGTGATGGCTGGCTGTTGTGGACCTATCACACACTCGCTATGCGATTCGCATGCTTACTGTACGTAACTCTCTTGTTTTATTTTATTGTGTTGCCATATGTTAGGTTTTGCCTATGAGGTTGACCTGAACAAGACTTTTATAAAGCAACAGCAAATTGGTGTATCTGATGTTCTAGTGTTTTTTTTTAGCCCCATTATTGGCGACATAGTCGTGTGAGGGATAATCAATCCTCTTCTACAGTCACATTGTTTTGGTTTAATCCGTTTACTATGATGGCAAAACGATGCTACTGTTTAGAAACTACGAAACATAACTTTAAAAAACTGCCTGAAACTGGTATTGTTTTTTTAATACCTCTAGACTATTTTATTAAAAAAAGAAACAAGTTGTGAAAAAAAAACTTCTACAGGCCAACCATAAGTTTAATGTCAACGTTACAGTAATTAAACTATTTTTTTTCCCTAGGATTTATCACATTGCATTAAACATCCTTTTTTTTGTAGTCCACATACTGTAGTACCATAAGCAAGTACGCGCAAGACTCTCACCGGACCATAAGCGTCGTGAATTTGGATCCAGCTGCAGAATACTTTAATTATGAAGTTATGGCTGGTAAGGATTGCTCGTATTTAGCAAGACTTCACGTTTTATTACTGGTGCAGTGTTTTGATGAGGACTTTCTCTTACAGATATTAGAGAATTAATTCACCTTGATCACGTAATGGAAGACGAAGAGTTGCATTTTGGACCCAATGGAGGACTAATATTTTGCATGGAGTAAGTAATGGTTGGCTGATATAACAGAATATGGGGTTTTTAACAAAACATTGTTAATGTTGAGGTGGAAGTTCTCCACACCTGGCCTAATAAAGTTCTTTGCTCTCTTAGATACCTGTTACAAAATACAGATTGGTTGGAAGAGCAGCTTGGCAATGACGATGACGATTACATCTTATTTGATTGCCCCGGTTAGTATACTTCGTAATGCAAGACTGGGTTTAAGTTTTTCTAAAGGCCGACAGGCACATTTTACTTGGGTTTTCAAATGACGTGGGTGAGGGTGTAAATACGCTTTAACCAAAAGAATTTAAGCAAAAACCGACTTGTTTATGCTACGACGAGTTTTCGATAAATATATTATAATGTAAATTTCTTGTAATTATAAATTTAGGTGTTACCTTAAGCAGGCATAGCCTACAATGTCAAGATATTCTGTGTACTGGTGCACTCATGGCAGAGTATTAATGTTAATTTCTATTTTTGAGTAAAATTTTCAGATTTCCGAAACTGCATTACGATTGCGCTCATTGTTAATTTTTTTATAGGTGTTTATAAATAGGTATTCATTTCTGGACACAGTGTTAATTCCACAAACTGAAAATTCAGTTTGTTTATGTGTTTGGTATTTTACAGGTTGAGTATATGCGCTACCCAAAACAAAACTAGTTAAGGATTCCCATCAAGCTCTTCGGTCGTTTGAAGTTGGTATCAAATGCCAAGCTCATCTCATTGAATAATATTTCGAAGGTTAAATGAAAAATTAAAAAATGTCACGTACAATTTTCACATATTTGATTTAATATTTGAAGTCTTAGTGGTGGGATTAACTGGGTGAAAGAGCTTGGTGATATCACGACTTCAAACGGCCGATGTGCTTGGCGAGAATCTTTAACTTTTATTGTTTTGGGGAGATATCTCGTCCTTTTAGATCCATTTTTTCTTTAGCAATTACGAGGTGAAATGCCGAAAATCCGGTTTTACATACCCCTTTCTTTTGGCCTGGAGTAGGTTTCCATTAGTACATTTACGTGAGTGTAAATTCTTTGCTAAGAACTGCACTGAACTCGCATATTTAGCAGTGGAAAAACAATGATTCTTCATTCGTGCTGCTGTTGTCATGTAGATTATTCATGTCTTCTTGTTCACTGTTGTGAGCCGCATATGTTATTCAGTATGTTATTATTGAAGAAAAATGCTGTACCTTTACCCTTAAAGTAGGATTGAGATTTATTGGTGTCTTTGAATTTACGGCTTCCCTAACCCCCCACACCCGCAAAAGGCATGTTCCATGGCTAAACTATAGCTATCTGCAAACTTTCTGCACCGCATGAAAGAATTTATCTTTGTGAAATTATCTAGTAAATCACTAGTAATTAGGCTAACATCAACGTTATTCACACCTTATTTTCAATAAGAAAGCTAAGCTGTGTAACTTCTACGTTGTCAGGTGACCAAAGTCTCCGAATCTAACGAAGTTTCAGCCTTCTCTGTTGCCTTATTATTTTTTCTCAGATGCCTAACAGCCAAACTGCCTTAACTGTAAAGGATAGTGTTCACCATGCTCGTATATATTTTGATTACATGGGACGGATGTTAAAGTGGCACTATCACCGATTGAAAGTCTGCAGAATCAGGCAACATTTAGCATTTGATTGCATCAAGCTAAGAAATGTGCAACGATATTTATTTTAACGAAACCAACAAGCCACTATTTCTTTAATTATTGAGTGATAATTTGGTACGTTCTTGTGCAACTGGGACCAAGCTATAAAGGTTTACAATATTACTGCCACTAGATGGCGCCACAGTATTTTCGTGCAATTTTCAATTGGTGGTAGTGCCACTTTAATATTGTCGTTAAATCTTCATGGGCGACACACTCGTGTATCTTAATTTAATATTAGGCAAATTTCACGTTTGGTGCGCACCACTACTCACTTCAATGAAAATCATGAATGCCTAAAATCCAGGTGTTTTTGGCTGGCACAGTATTGTTGATTGTTGCAACGTCGTTTTAGTCCACTCATACACATTTTTTTTTTAATTTGCTTTATATCAACCAGGTCAAATTGAACTGTACACCCATTTAGATGTTATGAAGCAATTGGTTGCGACGCTTCACAGCTGGAACTTCCGCGTTTGTGCCGTCTTCTTATTAGATTCCCAATTTGTAATTGAAGCATCAAAATTCTTCTCTGGTTCGTTAGCCGCTTTATCAGCCATGGTTAACCTGGAGATTCCACACATCAACGTCCTCTCTAAAATCGACCTTCTTAGTAAGCAAGCTAGAAAGAAGATTGAGAGGTAGGTCCAGTTTGGTTAGTTAAACCCGATTTGTCTGTTGAAAAAAAAAAGAATTTGTTCCTTGAGCCTTTTTGGTGTGAGCTGGTGGTTTTTATAGTTTTTTTTTTTTTAATTTAATTAGATAGTTATTATTTGAAAATGATTTAGGCTTTCAAAAAATTGGTTAAGATGGTGTATTGGAATGGGTAAATACAAAAAAATGCAGAGGGGCTAGAGAAATACCTTTTCTTTAATGACCGTCATCTCTTTCAGGAAAAAATGAGTGATCTTTTTTTTGTATTGTATCCCTATCCTTTTTTTTTTTTTTGCCGTTTTGACCTCCCTCGACACATAACAAGTGACCCCGAAATCCGATGTGTAGAGCATTTTACACAGTTTAACAAAGACTTCAACCTTTTCTAATTTTTTTTTGGTTGTTAACCTCTCTCTACTGCAGACCCAATTTCCAAAATAAACCGTTAGGCTTACTTGAATTACTTTGAAACACTCTTGAATCACTTCGATCTCGGAAATTACTCATTACGCTCACTTTCAAATACAGGATACTGTCAGAAGGTGGCCATGCCGCTTGTTGTGCTTACCTTGTAAATATCGGAGGCCGTGGACGTTCTTTTCTTTTCAAGCAATCACACGAAAATGTAACCAGAAGACTCAATTTTTCTTGACTTTGCCTGGTGAAGATTGTTGAAATACAATCGAAAATTTGCAAGATACTGACAGTATCCTGATTTTGAAAGTGAGCGTAATGAGTAATTTCCGAGATCGAAGAGAGACCCAATTTAGAAGTCGTCGCTCAAATACCAAACTTTTTTGCATTGCAGGGAAGCTAAAGTGGACTGCTTTGCTTCTAAAGGTAGCTAATTTGGATGATGTTCTAATGCAGGCCTGGTGAATTATAATCGCTACAAAACTGTAGCTAGTCTACAGTATGGAGGGCTACAAAACTAATAAAAATGACCTTTACGTCTAAGCCGGCCAAACAACATTAATGGGGCATGTCATTTTGTGTCCAGATGCAACTTCACATTGTGAATTGAGCATCTTAACAAACCTATCTACTGAGAAAAATTCTTGCTGAGCAATTCTACAGGGTGGCGTTCTACCTGGAAAACCAGGAAAATTCAGGGAATTTATCAAGTCTAGAAAATTCAGGGAATTTTAAAATTGTTTACCGAAAATCGGGGAATTTGAACATTTTCTGGAAAATCTGTCACGTATAAAGAATAGGTAATTCGGATTTAATTTTTTGCTTCTAAAACCTTCACTTTATTTCAGTTAAAACTTCATTTCTGATAAAGCGAAAACTCCTTAAGCCTAAGTAATGTGGGACATTAAGTGTTAAGCGAGTTTTTAGTTTTGTTCAGATTGTGGCCTTTTCCTCTCCTTACCAATACCAGTTAGGGAAGTTCAGTCAATTTTTGATTTAGCAAAGCAACGAGATATCGTTATTGCAATTTTAGTGAAATGTGAAAAAATTTTTTAGTCATGTACTGTACCTTCCTTCGACCCCCCCCCCCCCAAAAAAAATATCGGGGGGGAGTGTTAGTATTGGTCTGGAAAATCAGGGAATTTCATCATAAGCTTTTGAACGCCACCCTGTTCTAGCAGTCTACACTAAGGGCGCGTTTACGCAACGACTCGCTCTTGTATTTTCGCAGCTAGATGCGAGATATCATCTGAAATTCCAACATGGCGGTGGTCCTGGCTCTGTCGACTCGCAAAGAAAACTGTCAATAGTGCGAGTTCAGATGCGACTAGGAAAATTTCGTCAGGAGAAATTCTTATTGTCGCGGATAAAAAGACTTAAAGCATTTACTCGAACGACGTCGGATTCAGCTAATCCAGGTAGCGTTGTTGCCATGGCAACGACACCATTGCCATCGCGATTAAATTCTAGCTGCGAAAATGCAAAAGCGAGTCGCTGCATAAACGGGCCCTAATACACATCCCTCACTTCTTTATTGGCAGTGCTTGTTTGTACCCAAAGCAACACAATGCAGGCGAACGTAACGCTGCATGTTTGTGATGTCATCGGCAACTATGGTATCACGTGGCCTCGCAGCTGTTAACTTGCACTACAAATAAGGAAGTAAACCCACTTCATGATCATTGCTATCAGAACTGCTACAACAATGGAAGAGCATGTTTACAACAATACGTGAATCGTTGTTTGAACAATGTTTGTCCTCATATAAATGGACATGTCAAAGCAAACGCGTTACCTACGCAGCATAGCACAGGCAGAATCCCCTTTGAGCAGTTTACTATCCGACCCAATGTTTGCCGTACCAGACCATAAATGTTTGTCAAGAGGCAGTTATAATCCTGACGTACGCTACATACATCGTGGTACTGCCGAATTCTAAGCCATGGCGTACATCATTTGTGTCAAGTATTCTCTTAGCAAAGTTACTTAGAAAGGCAAAACTAGGCCAAATTTGGAAAGTAATTTTTCCGTACAGAACGGAGTGATCATTAGAAAAATCACTAATAAAATCACGTTGCGGCCTCAAGGTTCGAGATGCTTAACTAGTAATTTTCATCCTAGCATGTCAGTTTAAGAGGTTCCTTCAATTCCGGACGCTCGTAAACATGTTCGACTCTTTGCAAAATGTGCAAAAGGCTAAAGACTGTCAAAAGGGACCAAGAATTCGACATACCACATTTCTCCAAAAGTAAGACAACTCGAATATAAGACGAATAGCAATTTTGGGCTCGCTTATTCCAAAGAATTAATGGCTGCGATTTTAAGACGGGTGACTTTTAATAAGGCTTGGTATTACATTTATTAGTTTTACTAGTAAATTTACCTGACGCTAGATTCGACGGCCAAAATTGTAATAACATCTTTGATTTTGGACTGCTTACTGAAGCCAATTTCACAATCAAATTCTTCCGCACTTTAAACGCACAGTCTCAAACAGAGAACACTTCCCAGTATTTGTGCTAATTTTATACAGTTTTGAATTAAATTTCACACCAGAATTAACTTGCTATTTTCTGCAGGCTTACGAATATGAGTTTTGCTTTGGTTCACATCCCGCTATATTTCAACGCACAAGTTTTTATTAGCACGAATACTGAGCAGTAATTTCCATTAGACATTGTGCGTTTAAAGTATGGGAGCATTCGATCGTGTAGTGAACTCTCAAAGCCAGCGTAATCGTTTTTGTGTTTACAAGCCAATTTCAAAATATATTTAGATTTTGCTTAATAATCCAAAAACTAATTGAGCAAATGGATTGAAATTGGCACCATTGGATAGCTCTCGGAAAAACGATTCGAATGGTTTACTCAAACATAAAAATCCGACCAGAGTTATGGGTTTGCACACGAGTATAAGACGCTGTTGTTTTAATGGTGTGCAATTTGAAAAAAGTATCGCATCTTATATTCAGAGAAATACGGTTCAACATTTTTTTTTAATTCATTTTTCTCCTTTTAAATTTGTCCGTATTCAGTCTTGTTTTATCCCTCGTCTTTTAGGTATTTAGAACCAGACGTTCACTTATTGCTGGAAAAAGAAATTTCCAATAAGAAATGGGATCAAAAGTTTAGGCTACTCAGCGAGGCTATTGGAAAACTGGTAATTGTCATTTTGTGTGAGAGAACAGGTTTTTATTAGCCGAGGACCAAGCTAGTTGTTATTTCCTTTGCTTCGTTTGTTGTAGGTTGATGACTACAGTTTAGTCAGGTTTTTGCCACTTAACATAAAAGATCAGGAGAGCATAGGAGAATTACTTTTGTCTGTCGATAACACGATTCAATACGGGGAAGATCTAGAAGTCAAACTGAAAGTAAGTCATCATATTTTGTCATCAGTGAGTGAGCAACATGTATAAATAAATAGGGGTGCAAGTACAATAATTTTAATTAAAGTTGGGCCGAGCTAAGTTTTCAATGGAAGAGACAAGTATTTGGTGAACAACAGTGTTGTAAACCATGAGAAAGGAAGCTTACTCTGTGGGTTCAGGTGTATAAATTGTTTTCCAATTTTAAGAACGCAACTTAAAACTGGCTTTTAACCTACACTATCCGAAAACTGCTAGTGTTAAAAATGTAGTTTTAAACATAAAAATGGTTTTGAGTTATCCTAAAATCTTAGTTGATCTAATTCCGTTTTTAGAATAGGCTCCATTCCCAACGTTAACAACCCCAAAACTTAAAGGCAACGTACCGACTCCCCACCAGGGCGCCATCTCTTACATAACTCGTTGTTTCCAATTCATACACACTCCCATGTTCAACCAGTAGGGTTGGTGATTGGGTTCCCCCAAGGTAAATATTTTAGAACAAGTAAAAACAATTTTTATGTTTATCACTATTTATAAAGACTTCTAAAGGCTTCAATAGGATGGTGTGACAGGTCAATTCCACTGCCTGTACCAAACTTTGAACACAATAAATCACAGAGATCCATAAACAGAACTAGTATAATCGGTACTAACCTTCTCCACCTTCTTCAATCACCTCCTGGTGGTCCAGCTGCATCATTGTCCACTGATGTGACTGTCGGCCGATGGTTAAGGGGTGCAAGCTCCATGACGTGTTAGTCACGGCTTGTTAGGAGGCATACCACTGCCCTTTCCCTTCTGATCTGTGTATCTTTATTTCCCGACGGGTTTCCTCTCCCAGATGGAAGCTGACCTTGGGAGCTCTTTCCGTAGCCCTGAAACGTCCCTTTCCCAGTGGGGACCTTAAAGTTGCCGTCACGTGGATGACATGGCAGTCCAGAATATCACGAGTTCCTTGATTGGTCACGAAAAAGATCCCTTCGATACCGGCCAACTTTCTTCCTTGCCTGTGAGCTGGAAGGTTGCTCCGGCTGAGCAGGAATGGGCAGTGCCTTCGACTTTTCTTTGAGCTCAGGAGCCAATTCAACTAACGTATCGCATAAAAGGAAGGAAGATTCCGTGGGTAGACTCGAGGTATGTGTCATGACCATGTACAACGGAGTTAAAAATCAACTGCACGCCGAACGAAATAAGACGGCAGTGGTGGAGAATGCTATTGTCCTTGACTTTGGGTGGGACCTCTAAGTAGGGCCTGGGAGCTGACTTTAAGGCTCAACCGCTGGATCCTCCCTTCCTCGTTATTTTGTACAGACGTCATGTTTACGAGTGGCTGCTTTGAACCACACAAGAATCCAGTTCCATTTTGGCTTCCTCCATCACTAATTCGGCTTCCATGAATGGGCATGCAGTCTCAAGGGTCCGATGTGCTGGTCTGGCCAGGACTCGCCAATTGCTGCTGTTAAGCATCCATTATACGTCCACCAAAAATGTACAATAAAAATAATTCTTTTCTTACCATGTTTTAGTAAAACTAAAAGTGAAAAGGTTCTCAAGAAAATCTTTTTGAAACTAATGGGAAATAACT
>JAHWFP010088044.1:2953-51055 GCA_023313725.1 Lithobius niger | reverse complement strand
TCGGGATTTTGGATCCAAAATAAGTGTCCAATTGTTTTCCATGTGTGTTTTAAGGGAATTGTCATAGCAGACACATTATACAACCATTTTACTTTTCACAGGATTTCGATACAAATGAGCCTGACGATGAAGCGGTAGATGACTACGACCATTCGTGAACATTTTTATTTCTGTGTAACATATTTTCATGCGTATGTTTTGTAAACAAGTCATAAATAAAGGTTGCAAAAATTATTTAAATAAAATTGTGCTTGATTTTCCACTTGTGTTAATCAAGGCGCAATTGAAAAGCTTACTGGCACATTTCCTGTTATGTCAGCGCATTAATCGCTATATGGTTAACATTAAGTCACAGGACTGCAAGGGGAAAAAGATGTAAATGATAAGAACATAGAAGAGTTTGTTAACGGGTAATTCACTTATTGGGGCTCTCTCGTCATGATTCATTTACTTTCACCTGTCCGTAGGATGGCTAGCCTTGCATCAGCAGTTGCTGGACTTAAACTTGTATGTAAACCATTGAACGTGTGTAGCAGGATCTTACAAAATTGGAATCTGCATAGGATGTACAATAGCTACTGGATTATGAATATCGGATAACCCTCTCTGCTACAGACTGGTTTCTTTTCCCTAAATTAACCCCTTCCATTTGAGACATGTACATAGATTGTTGATTTGATCTCGCACAGTTTTGGCTTGGGAGACCAGGCTTACTTTTCAGTGCATAAATTTAGGAAAATTTCGTCACGTGTTTAAAAATGCCGGACAAAACATAAATTACATTTTTAATAATGTGGCTTACAAAGAATTTTTTTTAACTGTAACAAAAGAGTTAGATTGATCTTATCTGATCAATCTGTGTCAGTACGAGGGGACGTTATATTTACTGAGCTTAGCATCAATTCCACTGAATGGATCGTCTCCATTTTTTTTTTTTGAGGAATTGGTTACGATGCTGGCCTGAGAACCAACTTTTTTTTTTAATGGCTTAATGAAAAGTCGTTAACATCAAGGACTTCGAAACTGGCAGCTCGGTACAAAGGAAAGACATTTATTTAGACAGAGCCGAGTTGAATTGTTTTTAAGTTGGCTTTTTAAATTGCTGTAGTGTACGCACAACCGTTGTTTCGCTCGGTAAACCGCATACGAAATGATTAAGGCTGAGCCAATACCGATCCTTCTCACTGCTTGCAGTATTGGATAAAATTGGGAAAGATAAATAAGACCCAGATGAATCTACAGAGCAAACCAAAGCTATCTTCACTTCTCGTCGACCAATTTTGACATTTGAATGCCCAATTTGACTCCAGCCCAATTTTTCTCCAGCTTTCCAATGATCAAAAAACCCCAAGTTGCTAAGTCACAAGGCAAAATATTAAAGATTTACAGGGAGAACTGCGAAATGACCCATGTTTCATTCAGGTCAATTCCATCGATGAAAAGAATATGTCGGAGCATTCTGAAATTGAGTCGATTCAACTACGGGCAAAAAAAACTTAGTTGAGAGGTGGAAATTACAATACGAAGAGGCTTATTCCCAGTGCTGAACGAGTAAAGGTGAAACAAAGATAACGTAGTGCTATAACGAGATGAATAAAGGATTAAGGAGGGCAATATCCTGTAAAAATAGTTTAGTTTGTAATTTTATTTTTAAAAAATTCATCCTTTTTTTCTTTCTGCGTGATGCACGCTCATTTTGCGACAACGTTGCACTTTGCACCACATACTACAATTTTATGGGCAAGTGTACAATTTTTATTTAGTGATCTATTGGAATAAATCCCTTCCATGTTTAAAGCATTATTTCAGAAACTCGCTGTAAGTAAATTGTTGGTAAATGATCATAACGTAGAATGGGGTAGACAAGACAGCGCCCTCTCCGAGTTAAGCCAGAGCCTCCAACAGAAAAAGCCGTATCAGAACGAACCAAATAAGGCACCTAAAATCAAGGGTAGAGAACGTTTGCTAGGTGCTGCCATCTCTACACCAAGAGGCAAAGTTGCAAACCAACCGACGAGGTTTCTATATGGTCCTTCGTATATGGCACTGCGTTGTTTTTAGTGTGGAGTGATCATGTCGAGCGATTTTGCAAAAATAAATTCTACAGTAGTATACAAAATTAGTCCTTTATACATAAACATTGCTTTTACATTGTTCAAGTTCCTTCCTTCGTTTGAGGTTTGATCTTTTGCGACGCAAGAAAATTCTGGAAAGATTCCTTTTCCTTTTCTTCGTCGTCCTCTGAAATACGACAATAATAAATGAGTGACAACTAGAATTTAAATACAGAATTTAATTTAATTAATTCTGGTATTTAATTTAATTAAATACTAGAATTTAAAAACCTGAAATTTCAATAAGATCTTTCCAGGGCTGAATTTAGACTTTAGGAGGGCCAGGGCACTTAAGGTTTAGTGGGACCTTCGAACTCAAGAAATTACAATACATAGCAAAAAGCGAACATTTTCTTGACTTACTCATAAAGTTATTTGTGGGTCTTACATTTATGCTTAACAAGTAGCAACACAACCTTATCAGAGGTTGACACGTAGGCTTAAGTAGGCACGTAGGCTTAAGTAAGCTACTATCATCCTACTATAGAGGTGTAGCAAAACTAGGAATAAAAGATTCGTTGCAACCAACCTTCACCAATGTTGGTCGCGTCTCGCCAAATGGCAAGGAAAATTCAGCAGTAGGCGACTTGATTTTTAGCACTACTCAGTACTCACCACAATGACTGATTAACAAACACCTGATGCTCAAATTGTCATATCTCAGAACCGTACTAGCTAGAAACTAGCGGTTTTGCGTCGTTTATGTGCAGAACTACAAGGGCTATCCAACCGAATGTGCGATACGGTTACTTGCCTCGTTACCGGATTGAAAAGTTGGATTAATGCAAACAATATTTCAACATTTAGTAGCAGCACACCACCTAAAATTGTTTCTACATGGTGAACAAATGATGGACAACGGTGAGCGAATTTGAATGTATACTGGCCAAATGACGGGAGCCACACAGTTCACACGAAAGTTGGGTTGCAACCCTAAAATCCTTAAGGAAAAAGAACACGACTTCTGACGATCGTGCCTAAAACGAAACGTGACAACGATCATTGTTGTTAGATCACAGGATGACATAAAATATGACCAGAATGGGGCAGACTCGTGGAGCATCACCCCCGACAAAAGATGCCCTTCTGGTAAGACCCAAATAAATGCAGCCTAAACTGCACAAATGAAACAAGTGTCTATTTTTCCCACTCTTCTGCCTGAAGAATAATAGTCACAAGGCTTATTAACGAAGTATTAATCAGTCCTTTGCTAAACATCAATTTGAAAATGGCAACTACTAATTACACTCTGTTGTAGTGTATTGTCCTGAATATAGGATTGTACTTCAAGTTTGTATCTCTAAAACTGCAGCGATATCTTATATTGAGGATGAAAGCCATAAATCGATTTGAATGGTGTATTAAAATATCAAATCGGGCAAGTTTTGACCGATTTTGATATTGTACAGTAAAACCTCTTTAATACGAACTTTAAGGGGACTGCTAAAAATGTTCTTATTAAACGGACGAAAGAAATTGGACTGCAACTTTAAAATAATGTAGCCTACCGGTATATGGTATTTTCTTTTCATTCGGCTTTCACCTTCGTGCTTGTGCAAAAGGACGATACTCGTGTGATTTCCCCAAAATGGAGTTGATTCGCGATCGATGTTTTGTGCAAAACGAAACAAAATTCAAGGGGGAGGGAAAAGAAACAGTTACGAACAGCAAATTAGTAAAATAAGCTAGAATTTTAAATATTTGTTCATCTCGTCCGTACGTTCATATTAACAAGAGTTCGTTATAGCCGTATATATTTAGTGCTGACTGAGTAGCTGACCAACCAAAATCTTGAAAAAAGTTCTTATTAAGCGGGAATTCTTGTTATCAGAGTTCTTATTGATGAGGTTATACTGTAATACACCATTCGAATCGATTCACATAGTGCTAAGCCCTCAAGCCAAAGGTTCATGGTTAATAAAACTCAATTCAAAGTTCTTTACACTTTTCTAGTGCTTGCTAATTTTCAACGAAACGAATACAAAAACTTTTTGTATACTCTCGTCTGTCTTTTTCAAACTTTTGCTTGAATTTTACAGGCTTTGGGCTACATTTATCTGTCACGTGTTGCGCGAAATTTGAATTGGCCACTGCTTGTGAGTTAGTTGGGAGTGTGCTACTTGTGAGTGACGTGTGCTACAGCTTGAGTCGCGAGTTGTGCGAGGTTAGGCTGCATGAGGTGTTGGATTCTCGGGTAGGCCGGCAGTTGCAGGTTCTTTAACAGCACATTGCATTTTTAAATGCTGAATGGAGATGGATTCAAGTGCACATAAATTAGAGATGCACCAACGTTGGCATCGACATCGGAAATTGGCCTTTTTAGGCTACATCGGTCATCAGTTTTAGGCTGCTGTTAAAACAGCGAAACATCCACAATTTTATTAAATCATTTTATGACAGATGTGCCCATAATTAATTTCTCTATGCTAAAGTTTAGGCTTACTGAAATTTTAAATTTTATTTGTGAAATACTCTTAATTACTTTTGACTCCATGAAAAATTAACTTAGTTTCATCTTCGTAGCAATCGTTTACGCACAATTTCAAATAAATACAATATACCAGTACAATATCTACAGCAAATTTTCAACTGTCAATTCTCTGGAGATGTTGGGGCTCAGACGACAGTCTTCTTCAGGCAAAAAACAGAAATTTCACTCCACTATGTCATGTTCGATCGTCGTTACGATCATCTGCTTTCTTACTTTACTCTCTTAAACATCAACCACAAAGAATCTGACATCGCTCGACGTTTATTTTTAATATTGGAAATCAGCATTTGCATCTTTAAAGTAGATGGCAGTCAACTACTTTAGGCACATTCGATAGGCGTCTTGGTCCCAGCTGTACATCTCTGGCTTCCTACAGACCCGGGTTCGATTCTGGTGATGGGAAGTGTATATGTACGGTTTTTTCTGCGGTTGTTTCCCACCCGTTGCTCGAGGGTTTCCTCCGGGTACTCCGGTTTCCTCCCTCATGCGGCAAAAAAACAACTGTCATCATGGTGGTATCTTCCACTTGGGCCTAATAACAAGCTATAAGCTTAGTGGCCGACACCTTCTATTATTATTATTATTAACTACCTCACAAATACCGGAGGCCACTGGCAGTGGCCAAAATTCTCACGCAACACACGAAAGACATGTAGATCGAACACTAAAATCCAAGTCGGGCCTCGAGAATCTTACAAGCAGCCCAGTAACCGAACAAGAATTCCCCAAAATGTGAAGAACTGTAACTACCATTTAAAAAAAAAAATGTGTCTTGTAAGTTTTCCACAACCGTGGCATACAGCCGTGGCTTTCTAAAGAGGGCGAACCCATAACGATACCTTGGAGCGAGCCGCAGGGTGATTTTTCTGTTTTGATGCAGTTTTTATATAATTTAATAAGTTTTTTCCATCAATTTCGGCAATGTTTCCAAGTTTATTTACTTTGTAGGGCCCTCGCAACCCCTTTGATCCATCTCTTGGGCCCACTCTTGCCTTCGATGCAGTCACGCTGACGCGTAGGCTATAGGATCGGTAACCGGATGCTAGTAGGCCCAATACAGGCTTCTTTGTAATTTGTAACACTACCGAAAGATGCGTTGGCATCGACTCACGGAAAGTACGACAAAAAGTGCTATTATACAGCCTTTTGATTAAATTTGAGGCGGTTTTAGTAGAGTAACAAACATAAATTTGGTTGAGTAATACGTAGTAAAGGTATACATCCTTCATTTACTAACTAGTTTTCCCCAATTCTTAAATTTCCCCACTGTAACCTGGCTACTTGGTCACGTAAGATTCACGAACCCTAATCCAAATATTGTAAAAGCTTGAATAAGATGAACAAAAAGTTTACAAAACATTTTGAATTTGGTTCGTTGAAAATTAGCAAGCGCTCAACAAGTGTAAAGAACTTAAATTAAGCGTAATTTTAACATGAATTGTAGTTCCATTCAAAGTAAATCACCACACGGTTTTTTCCGACCACGCTGCATTTGACCACCCAACAGTTTTCTTATTACAGTAGGCTCTTGTTATAACGCACAACTTAGTGCACCAAAAATTAGTGCTTTATTCACAGAGTACAGAATGTTCCTTTACAGCCGACTGCTAATGAAGCGATTCAGAATTCTTTATACAGAGTGTGAAAACCTGACAAATAAAATAAAACTATCCACATTTTGATTGTACTACGAAGGTAGTGTGCATAAACTGCAGTTTAAAATTGTTCAGTGAAAAAAAAAGGGGAAAGTTAATATTGTTGTTTAGGTTTGCCTTTTTCATCATCTGATAAATTAATCGGTTTCTTGGTCGACACAACATTTTGTGAACTGGTTCCTTGTCAGGAGTTTTTAGTAGTATGTGAAAAGGCCTTTACAATACAAAGAAGGGTTCTTTATATGTAGATATTCATTATACAGAGGTGTTTTAACCATATGACCAGAAGGTGGCCAACCAAATAATTAAAAATTGTTCTTCCTTATTTGGAAGTTCGTTATACTGTATTATATCATGAATTTATAGGGTTTATAAATTCTTGGTTATATCAAGAGTCTGCTGTAATTATTATTGGTTTTCGAAGATGTACAAAAAAAAAATTAGTAATTTTCTTTACCTTCCTCCTGTGCTCTCGTGGGACGCGATTCTTCATCCGAAGTATCAACATCATCCTCGTCACTTCCTTGACGGAGATATACTTCGGCAGCTGGGGGGACAAATGGACGACTTGTAACTAAAACAAATACAAACAATTGTAAACCTATTACAATCAAGCTTCATACAAGTTGACACTTACATACAAGGCAATTCGTATTTGGAATTGGGAAATAAGTAAATGTATTGTATGCAAATGCATCCTGTTTACCCAAGTGGCCTGTTCTTTACTGTAATTTTAGGTGCTCAATAAGCTCCCCTACAACCTTAAAGTCCGTTTCGTATAAGAGGGACTGAAATAGTGGGGGCGGTGACCACCTGGAGATGAGGGGTAGGGTGCAGTCCCAACAAATTGAAAGTGAAATACTTGGATTTTTGACCGATTTTGACGTTTAATATACCAAATTCATCGTTTCAACGAGAGCTTTCCGGTGGTACAAATTAAAAGCCAATAGCTCAAACCATTCTAAAGTTATACCCTAAAAACTAGTTGTAGACATTGACCCACAGTCCGTTAAGCAGCATCTTAGTTATTACACAACAAATAAAAAAGACAAGCATAATAAGTATGTTCACCAACTCAGCTCGATACTCGATTCTTCAGTTGCAAACTCGACTCGACTAGAATTGAAATTATTCTAGTCGCACACCCCTAACTCCCGTTATAAATTTTCAAAACATGTGCTGAAAATATTACACTTAATACAATGCACAGTTAATATTGTATTACGTTACTACTGAAGGTGTAGCCATTTGAATAATGGCCGAAAAAAGAGGAAAGAGCCTCAAAAAGAACATTTTGCCGGCCCCCAGGCAGGCCGGCTAAAAATGGTTTCTTTTGCTGTAAAAGTGCATTACCTGTCAATTTATATCATTGTTGTCCCAATGATGCTGCTTGCTGCTTGAGACTTGATTAGCTGCCTCAGTTACCCTACCGCGCATGCGCGGTCCTCCCTATAAAGGATGCGTGCTTGGGAAGCTCGTCATCTCTTTGTCTCTCAATTGTGTCAAAAGGTGACTCGAGAGGGGAGGCATGGTGGGCCTAAGGTAATGCACTTTTACAGCGAAAGAAACCATTTTTAGCACGCCTGGCTGGGGGCCGGCAAAATGTTCTTTCTTTGTGCTGTGAAAAGTGCAGTACCTGTCAATTTATAGCATTGACAGGCCAACCTCGTCAAATTAGGCGGCGGGCACCTTTTGACTGAGTCCCTGGGGTTCTGAGGCTGCTGTCACCTGGGTTGGTTTCCCCAATTACCATCATTTTTTTTTTTTTTTTGAGGTAATTGATGACAAGGGTATGGCAAGAATAAAATCACAATGTTGTGTTTACCTTAGTAGGAGGTGACATCATCCGGACTTGTAGGAGAAGTTCCGCTTGGGTTAGAGCAGGAGATGACACAGGTCGAGTCTTCATTGGTGAATCCCGGTGGGGGTAAGGTAAGTCGAAGAGAGTTCATAGGGTGTGAAGGATGAAAGGAGGGGTAGTCCCTGGGCTGGGCAAAATTGATAAAAGGAAGGTTGATAATTAAGGGATAACTGTAATTATTCTGGGGATTTTTTTTTTTTTTTTTGGGGGGTAGGAGGAATCGGCTTAATGTGAGGATGGGTTGTGGAGGCCGAAATGAAATCCCTTTGCTTTCAGCCGACATGGGGAACATGGGATTTCGAGAGTGGGGGTTGAGAAGAGTGGTGAGAGATCAGGGTGCAGTGGGGTAAACGTGGTGTCGTTATCATACTGCCATAGGGAGAATGATCTGAGGTTGTGGTCTCGGGCTGTGGATGCGATGCTTTTCCATGCCCCAGAGATTTCGTTGTGTTGGATGTTTTGGGATGGGGTTGATGGGGTTGCTAGAGAAGTATCGTCTTCGAGCGAGGGTTCCACCCGTGTAATAGGGCTGGAAGGAAGTGCTGGGGGGTTGACACGGGGGTCGGATGGTTGTGCAAGTCCAGGATGACGAAAGGGTCCGGGGGGCTTGTAGGCCGGCTTCCAGGTTCTGTCGGATGAAAGTCGTGACAAGTTCCAGGGCGAGAAGACTTGTGGGTCGGAAATGCCTTGATGTGGTGGAGGAGGGGAGGGTGCTCTTTTCCTTTTTGTAGCGTGTTGAAGAGTTAATGAGGTTAAGTGCAAAAGTTGCTCGTTGTTGATGGTTCGAAGTTTGTCAATCTCCAGTTTGAGGTCTGTGATTTGCCTTTGTTGTGATGAAATCCTCTTCTGCCAAGAGCGGAGGATAGGCTTGGCCCGTAGGCAGTTAATATCCAGCTGAATTTTTGTTGATTCCTTAAGCTTGAGTTTGTGTTTAATGATCTTAAAGATCTTCTTCTGGCTGATTTTACAGAGCTCGTCAGATTCGGATGAAAAGAGGGGAAGTTCCGGGGCTAGAGATTGTGGTGGGTCCGGGAGTGGAAGGGGGGGGCTAATGGTGTCGTCTTCGGAAGCAGATGAGGACTGAGAAGAATGAGGAGAGTGAAGAGCAGGAGAGGGCACAATGGGTTCATCCTTGTTAGGTGAACGTGGTGTAGCAGGAATGACTATTGTGGCCTGTTCACTGGAAGAAAACGGAACGATGACTTCTTGTGGGGAGGACGGGTTGTCGGAGAAATGAGATGGAAGTGGATCTTCGTGCTCCTCTGTGGTCAATGTGGGGTGATTTTCCCGGAAATCCTGGAGGGATGGTGAATCCGCTGAAATAGGGGATGTAACCCATGATTGCTGCGACATTAGTGTTGTTGACGCAGGAGAAGGTGAATAAGTCGGTGTGACGGGTTGGGTAACAGCGGTAGATGAAGGACGAGGCTTCTTGGGGGAAGGGGACTTGAAAAGAGGTTTGGAGTATCCCTGGTGAGTTCTTTGCTTCTTCCGTAAGGAGGAGAGGTGGTTTAGCGCCGAAATAATTTTCCAATCTTCGAAGGGAATAGAAATGCAAATCGGGCACGGATTGTCAAAATAATTGCAAAGCCTGTGTGCTGGACAAACTGAAGTGTGGGGGTCCTTCCTGTCGGGGTTTCTTAGGCCTGGACAATTACAGGATCCTGGATCTTGAATGAGTGGCAGTCTGCCGGCGTAAGGGTCCTTTAGGGTTGGGTGAACTGGTTTATGTATTTTCACCATGTTAGAGGAGGTAAAATCGAAGAAATTCTGGAATCCCGGGCAACACAAAGAGACGCGGGAAACGGGAACAGGAAGGAGCCTCGTTTTGGAAATCGGGGGGATATGACGTCACGGGAGAGTGAATGTGTTGTGCAACGCTCGTAGGTTCAGCGGCAAGCTATACGGCAACGAACAAGAGCGGTGTCGGTATGGCGGTCCCACGGTAGATGGCATAAGGGCGCGGAGTGGCTGAATTGTGTCGCATCGTGCGACAGTGGGCGGGAGAAGAGATGCAGAGGTGTGGACGGATCGCCGGTTGTACTGCCCGGGAGCGGGAATGATGACCGGCCGGAGGAGGCATCAGACGGTGGCGAGATACTGGAGAGTGCGTGAGCAGGTTGAGTTGGGAGATCGGCGTTGTGCGACGTACGTCAATGGTAGCCATGGCATGTGGTGGAAGTGATCCCTCCTTAATTTAGGTGAGGAATGCGGAAGGTGTCGCCATCTCGTAAGAAAGGTGGTGGGAGTCGTACGAAGAAGAGGCGTCTATAGCTTAGTGATACGCACGTCCGAACGGCACCAGCCGCGCAGCAGTCGTCATGGGCGAGGGTTTCTGCTTGGCATATTGGGAGAGTACCTTGGTGTGTCTTACTTCTTCCACCAGATCCAAAGGACGGGAGGCGGCGAGATGTATTGGAGAGACGTCGTCGGTGACGACGGCGTGGACGTCCCGTACAGAGCCGGGCGTACAGTGGTCGTTGCGGACGGGGCTTCTGCTTGGTAACATCAGTGGATTTGGAAGGCTTATAGCGGAAGTAGTCCGGTGCAGAGTATGTTGATGTTCGGAAGTAGAATGCCTTACGGGCAGTGGAGGCTTATAGGGATGTCGTGACACAGCAGTTGGGTCGGCCGTCCCTGACGGGGGCTTGCGCTTCATAGCCGGCAAAACGGAGTTGTGCGTCACAGTGTTGTGCGACACAGAGTTGTGCGACGGAGTCTTCGGCAGTTATGAGAAGAAATGCAAATGGCATGGTTGGGTCGACGTTGTTGTCCGGGCAGAGGAAATGCTATGCGAGCGGCAGAGGCGTCTGAGGGTGTCGTGACACTGTGGTGGGATCGTGCGACACTGACAAGCGGTTGAGCTTCGTAGCTGGTGAGACGACGCTGGGCGACATACGTTTATGGTTTTCATGGCTCGTAGTGGGGGCAGCCCAGTCTTGAGTGTTAACCTGCCGTACCGATGAGATGTATGACGGGGGAGACGTTGGTGTCTTGTTGGCAGAGCGGCGGGAGTCCGAGCGTGGTCGTTGGTTGGTCCGAAGGGGCTGCTTTATTCCCGGAGGGGAGAGTCGCATCGTGCGACACTCGAGGGAGCTAATGGTTTCATGGCAGAAGGGCGGCTGACTTGGTGCCTGTTTGATTTAGACGTTCGAAAGGCTAGGTTGTCTTGTCTGGCGGGTTTAAAGTTTGTGGGAGGTGTCCAGGGTAACTGAAGCAGCTAATCAAGTCTCAAGCAGCAAGCAGCATCATTGGGACAACAATGCTATAAATTGACAGGTACTGCACTTTTCACAGCACAAAGAAAGACGATTTTCTTTTCATGCGACAAAGCTCGAGGTAAAAACAAACAATCATCATAGCATCCGGCGACTGCAGTGAGGGCTTTTGTTTATCTCTTCTCACTGCAGATGCAGTTCTCCTGAGATACAACTTTTTAATTTTAAACGTTCTAAAGTCGGTAAAATTAAGGTAGTATATTTACTTAATGCATCCTCTAGGATGTCTTCACCAGCACCAAAGTCCTTCTTCACACGAGCCAACTGGGCATCTTGAGCAGCTTTGGTAGCAGCATCCTACATAAACATAACATAAAATGACTACACCACCAAAAAACGACCTTTGAGGCGTGGTTAAGAAAACATGGTTTTAGCATTGAAACTATTGGTGTAACACAAATTAGAGCATCAAAAGTTTCAGTTTGTGAATAACTACAGCTTTGATGGCAAAAATTATTGATTCTGATTATTGTGTTGGTGAGTAGTTCGACATGATTGGAGTTCGTGATAGGTTCAGTCAATTCATTTGGTATGACGGCAATTTTTGGATCTCCAAGCTCGGTATTGGTTAGGCAGGGAAAAAGCTGATTGGTACACCCTTATTAATTAGTAAAACAGGCTTTTAAAAAACCAGGACTGCGTAAACATATTGTTAACAGAAGCCAAAGTTTTTGCTATTTCTAGTCTAACAGATTTCCATAACTTTACAGAATGACGCAGATTTTCGATTAACTATCGCATCCATAGCTAAACACTTTGATCAACTCTCACTTTCCTCTGCAACTTCCTAGACAAAAACAAGCACAGAAACATGTTTAGGCACATTTGTTAAATAGTAGAAACCTTGACTTCCTGACTGTGCGAAACACAAATGCTCTTACACAGTACTTTTGATATTACACACTACACTCCAAACTCCAACGGAGATGAAGTCGTAGGATAAGTTTTAGTAATCATAGTGCCTGAACAAGTCAGACAAGTTTCCAGTCTGTCGAAAATTTGCAGAATACTGGTAAAGTATTCAAGTTCTGAAATTGTGCATTTTTGTTTCCTGGACTGTCGAATTGTTAAAATGAACTTTCAGATTAAAAACCGCTACCATATTTTCAAACACCGAACTGCTGCTACAACTAGTAAGTAATAATTACTAATCAGCCGAAAGAGAGGTGGTAAAATAAATTAGGTTTATTTGTTCATATTCTAGTTTTCATTTGATAAATGACTTCAGAATTTGAAATAATCCTGCACTCTGCATGTCACATTATTGTCACTGTTACTGGACGCCGTGCCGCGTCACTGCCACGTCTAGTTGTTACACAATGAATTTTTTTTATTAATTTCTCTAAGTATAGTTTTTCTTAACAGCCAGTCAAATTTCATGTTACATGATGCAAATATGAAAGCCCGATTAGGCGATTACCTCAAAAAGATTTGTGACATGTTATTTTCATCTTCGAACACAAATTTTCTGCACCAAAGCCAGTTTCACAAAATTTCAAGCGAATCAGACCAAAATTGTCAATCCCAACACAAAACAACAAAACCCTATTTAGGTCGAGTGTTGTACTTCATTCGCTCATCCAGTACACAAAGCAAAATATTTCGTTTGGCTCCGAAATTTGTTCTTGCTGTTTTGAGCAAGTACCTGGAAGTTGCACTGGGAAAATGTTTCATATTTAAGAATTACAAATTACATTTACCACCGAAATTAAAACTCCAGTTGCTACAATACTTACTTTTTCCACTTTAAGCCGCGTGTATTCTGGTTTATATTCACTGTAATGGAAACAAAGTTATAAGTGAGCCAGGACGTTGATGTTGCTAAGGGAAGGAAAGCAATATTTTAGTTGAATGAAACTATGGGTATTTGGCTTTGTGTGAGTAACCAATTAATGTACAGTATACATTAGATTTATACCGTTGATTTATTAGTATGTAATGCTAAGCAATATACCAATCTCGTCAGAAACGGACTGGCGAAGATGAGGAGCCTAGCCTCTGGTACCTAGTAAGGAGGTACAAAACTCAAAATGTTCAAGTCGAGTTCTGACCTGGACTCTAGCTTGACTTGAGCCACGGTGTGAAAAAACAAATGTTACTAGTTTTTTGAACGAGTGATACAGAACTAAATATAAATAAATATAGGTGCAAACATAACTACTAGTACATGATGAATTTAAAAATTGGAAAAAAAAAGCAATCGTCAATCTCAGATCCTTACACGTTAGGCTAAGGGGTTTCTTTTTAAGGACCGCATTTCGACTTTAAAAATCTTTGGTTGAAAAAAAATAACGTCTCCACACGTGAAGTAAGGGAATGGAACTTGCGTAATTTTTGCCTCAATAAACTGGTTTTCATATCTCATTTTTTTCTTTTCTATGAATTGACTGGAAGTTTCCGATCTGACTAAAAGAAAAACTGTTTAAACGACGATTATACAGAGGGTGCATTTGTGCCACACCCAATCCGAACGGGTTGACTAATGTTGAATTTATATTTTTTAGTCGGCCGACTGCAGACATCGAAACATAGCCAGGAGATCTGCTCGTGTAAAGTATTTCACGAAAATTTCAACCAAACAGCAGGCTCAGGAGAGGAATAGCCTCATGTAACATACAGTGTAACTTTGGAAAGTTTAGCTTTATTGAAGAAAAGTTAAAAAAACTCAAACTCTACTCGAGACTCGAATCCTTGGCCAAACAGTCGACCGCGTGCAGTCGTCACTTACATGCAAGGCAGAAGTGAACGAATCCACACAATGCTGAGGAAAAATGACATCTAGTGTAACTGTAACCACCACAACCAGCACCTTCGCAAGATGCTAAAGGCTCCACTCCACAACACCCTGTTGTGAAGCTACCTCCTCCCCCCACTCATACTCGACAAGGAGTAAGAGCCAGTGTACATGAGAAGAGATTCCTCCAATGTACCCGCCACCCCCATTCCTCCATGCCCTCAGCCTTCCCAATATCCCAGGCAACAGGATATCTCTCTCAGATATTGTGAGAGATGCGGGATGCGGTGTTGTGTATGTGGGCGACACGCGACGTCACTTCAAACACGGCTTAAAGAACATGTGAACACTACATGGAGGGGAGACCGACAGAATCGTGCAGCCACGATCCCAGAAGCAAAACTTTCTGCAACTGTCCGCGACACCAACTGTCAGAAAAAAAATTGTCTGCAGCTAATATGTTTTTTCATATAGTTTACCCACATGTTTATTGGTTTTCATTGAATAACGTTTCTGTGCTTTATCCTATTGCTCTGGCTACTCCACCAATGGAAAGGTCTTGTCGAGGTGATTAAAATGGTGTATTGGAATGTCAAAATCGGTCAAAAATTGACAAAATGGCAGAAATTCGGCCAAAATTTGTCCACAGCAGCCTTCAACTGTCCGTGACGTATCGTCTTTGCGTCGCGGAGATTCTGCTACGGGGGCCACGATCACAAGACCATTCCACATGAGATTTCCAGGGAAAATACTACGGTGTTCCTGAAGTCCAATTCACTTAGTGGCCCTACCTGAGGGCCTCGGAGTTCTTGGCAATTAGGCTGGTACAGAAAAGTGAAGTGCCACTCATGAACGTTATAGGTCCAACGCATGCAAACGTTCATCAGCTAATCCAACCAAAGTTAGCTTCAAACCTTGACTGCACAACCATTTGACACTACGCCGTGACATATAGTTCAGTGGTAACAACACCTCAGCGCTAATGAAAAAATTCAACACTCCCCATGATGTGAATTCGCGCTCATTTTTTGCCTTGGTACTGAACTGATGATGGAGAATGTGTTCTTTGTTTGTATGTTACATCTTACTTTTACGTTTTTACTGAAAATTCTAGCTGTACAATTACAGTAGACTCTCGATATAATGAACCTCCATATAAGGAACTTTTGCCTACAAAGAACACTTTTTAACAATTTGGTTGGCTACCTTCTGTTTATATGCTAAACAGACCTCTATATAAGGAACAGCTCCATATAAAGAACTCTTTTTCAGTGCTGTAAGGCCTTGTCACATGATAAAAACCATCCTTATAAGGAACTGATATACAAACCATTGTGTCCACCAAGAAATCATTAAATTGTTCAAACGATGAATATTTTTTCACCGAACAATGCACACCTACAGTTTATGCACACTGTCCTCGCAGTGCAATTGGAGAGCAGATATACTTCGATTTCATTTGTCAGGGTTTTACACTCTGTATAAGGAACTTCACAATCACTTCACTCACAGTTCGTTGTATATTAAGAACTATCTGTATAAAGAATCATTTTTGGGCGCACTAGGTTGTTCGTTATAAAGAGAGCCTACTGTATAAGGTGTTCTGCATTTCTTCCGTAACGATGCATGGCCTTCCTAAATCAAAAATTGTACTGCCCTAACTGAAACTGGCAACGTAGCATTACCAATTCTTTCCACCCAACTGAAAGTGCAAGATGAAGTGCAAGATGAAGAAAGTGCAACGCTGCCGGACATCATTACGACAAGAGTCATTTGCTTTCAGAGTGTGCAACCTGTGGAATAAGCTACCGGCGGAAGTTGTGAAAGCCCCTTTCGTTCTCACCTTCAAATAAACGTCTTGATATTGTGTTACCCTTCTTTATACCACCATACAAGTACAAAAATTGGTAGCAGGGGATACTCGACGCCATAAGGCCGCAGGCTTTCTGTCGAATTTTCATTCAAATTCAAATGTTGGTAAGCCACCCAAATGAAACATAGGACAGTTATAACTTAAGTTTTAACCGCTCAAGAATAAATCAAATGCAGCGTCGTAAAATCAAATGCACTTTGAAGGTTTGAGGTGCTTCCAGCACAAAGCTATGACGTCAGAAGGCAACAGAGACAAGGTAATTCCAGTCGAAAATCTTTACTAACGTACTATCTTTACATTGTCACAATCAACATGACGCATCACAGGGCCGTTATCTTCCCAAAAATTAACAATCAGAAATGGCACTCAATACTTTCCATGCGTCCTTGGTGGTTGTGCAAGCCTGTACCGATCAAAATCTTCAAATAGGCATAATTCCTAAGGCAGTCGTTGCTAATGCCAGCGATTCCCTAAATCTGTATTGTCTCGTATAACCTGGACGAGCTTTTTCCTCTTCTGGAGGGTACAGCTTCAGGATTCTTGCTGTCCACAAATCCATACAATAGTCGGTCCTTTAAAAAACATTTTCACCCACATAATCTCCATTTACAATGTCTTTCAGTCATCGTGAAAAGAGGACTAACGCTATGCCAGAAAAGAAACAACCAAAATCAATTGGTCTAGCGAATTTACGATAGTATTATATGCTTACATAAACATCCCACATAAACGAAAGGATCGAAAAGATCGCGTCGTTACGACTGATCTTTTGGTAGCGACGTGATCAGTGGTAGCGACGCGATTGAGTTTTTATCTGTTTGTTGACAACGAAAATCATGTAGTGGAACCGAATTTTCACGTAGTTTTAGTGTAGTGTAGTTCTTCTGAGGAAGGAGACAGGATTGTCTCCGAAAATTTAAGCAAAAATCGTCTATTTACTGTTACTGGCGGTGATTGTATGAAGTGTTTACGCCAAGAAAATATCTCTCAGTATTTTTATTGTGTAAGCTAGATCTTAAGCAAACAAGAAGGAGGGGGAAACAAAAATTAAATTTCGCCTGAGAAACAACTTTATTTTTTTTGAATGGCCTAATGAGGTGCACCATCCTTCAAATCTGAAATAATGACAGTAGGTACACATTTTAAAAATTTGGTAAATAAATTTACCTTTCATACTCTTCCGCAGCTTTCTTAATGGCTACGAAAAATTCGTCAACCCCTTGACCACTCATGGCAGAAACGCCAACAGCCGACAGTGAGTTGTAAAACTCGTCCAGCACAAGACTCATGGATCGAGTCAAGTTGGACACGTAGGATGTTTCAGCTTGTAAGGCCTCTTCAAAGGCTTCAAAGTCTTGCATCCACTCAACAGCAAACTGATGAGAAATTACGTCCACCTGAAGGTAAAATAAAAAATAAATAAGCTTTGACATTTTTTAAGAATGTGTTCAGCTGAGTATGACGAACCAATATTTGTTGCTAAGAGCCAAATCGGTAAAGTATGGTAGCAATCTAACACGGTAAAAGTTACCGATCACTTGCAGCGCGTCAAACCAGGTTTCTGATTGCCATTTGTTGGCCCAAGTTTTTTTTTACTTGGGCCGATCCTACACCTCCTATGTCCAACACGTTTGGCAATGCCATCGGGGGCCATAGAGTATTAGGATATTTGTGTTTTTTGTAAGACGGCAAGACTACCCTAAAATGCTTTTCTAAATTGCAAATTCCTTACATTTTGACCAAAGTAATGCTAAAATGAGACAATGATGCTTGCCCGTTATTCTCGGGTTTCCCAGGTATCAATCAAATAGCTTGAATTGCTTGTTTTGTCTCTACTTCTTTGTGTGAGCCATTCCAACAAATTCGTTAAAGGGCTAACAGCCGAATACGTTTGGTGTTCAGAGCAAAAGATGAGTGTATGGAAAAAAGTTCCATGGCATCCCGGTAACCAACTTAAAGCGTCCCAGCTAACAATACTACCCCGATCCAGTTTTTAAAATTTTGCCGTTACCGATAGCAAAAAAGCCCAATAATTATTAAAAAATCTTAAGACAGCAGTAAACAGTTAAAATTAAGGCTGTACCGATCAGCAGTTTTGCTTCCATTCCGATCTTGATCCGATCAGTGGAGAAATGTTAACCTTGCCGATCGCTTGTTGAGCGATCATAGCGTAGTGGGCTGAACCAGCTAAACGAATGAAAACATTACAGCTTTCATGAAATTTAATCAGCAAGACACAATTGTTCACCTGCACATGAGGGCTTTGTTAAAGTAATACTTATCGTTTGCGCAATCCAGGTGGTAAGTACGGCGTCCAGTAATGACTTAAGCGATCAAAATTTGTTTCTCCACGCCTCGATCAAAAAATATTTGCTAAAGTTGATGCTAAGAAATTACAATTAGTAGGTAATTGAAATGATTATTCCGGAGCTGCTAATTCTTAATGTCAATTATTTCAAATACGATGTAGAAAATGAAACAGGATATTATCTGTATGTTAAGTTTGAGGGTGTTCCCCTCAAATAAGATTGGATTGGTTATTAGTGAAATATGATCGGTTTGGCGATCAGTCCGATCACACTCTGATCGGCAAAGATTGGATCAGTACAGCCTTAGTTAAAATATATCTAGGGGAAAGATACTCCGTAACTTCCTGAGGAAAATGCCACGAACCGTATGTCATAATCTTGAATGGTTCCCAAGTTATCGATATTTCCGTGAAAGTTGCCGATACTGCAAACGTCATCAACCGATCCGGTATCAGTGCACCCTTAGTAGTTACCTGCTTCAATGTGCAATGTTCTCCCTTGACCATCACGGTAACCAAGTTACGGAAGATTTTCCATATACATGTACGCACAACTGCTAAGTCTACTACTGTACATTGTATAGAAATTATGAGGCCTGCCAAGGTCACAGCAAAAGCGCCCACAGCTGCATGCTAGGGTGACAGCAGTTAGGAAAAAGGAGTTAACTACTATAAATTAGGTAATGACGTTATGCCTCCCTCTCACCAACGGATACTGAGGCAAAAAAAACACAGCATGTAACTCTGTTTTCTCAACTGCTCCACCTGGCACAAATTGCGTGCATCCATCTCTGTTGCATCTATGTCTTTCTGTCTTCACTCCAACCCGGAGGACTGATTGTTAGAGAAGAAATGAATTTGGCTTACAAACTATTTTTATTTAATTTACTTAGGTATAAAATTAATATTACATTGATTAATTTCATTTCATCAAGTATAGTACCCTTACAAAATTCAAGGTACTTTCAAGGTTTTGATAACAAAAATTAAACTTCAAGGCTTGTCATGCCTTGAATTTTGATTTTTCAAATTTAGGGATCTTCAAGGAATTAAGGGCCGTGAATAAACTACACTTGTAACGAAGTCGGATTCATTTTTCTTTGAAAGTGCAATCAGGCAGTTCCACTTGCTTGCACCACAACATTGCAGAAGTGCTTAAAAGACTGAAGAATATCATTCTTCAACTCGCAGCAAGATGTGGTTAAAATTTTTTTTTACAGAAATAAGTATTTTTAGGTACGTATTTAGGGGAACACAATTAACATTTGGATTATTTTTCACCTACAAGCAGGTACCACAGTACTTAGTTGACACTCTACTATCAAGTGTAATAAATATATGTAGATGCCAACCTATTTGTGCTGCCTGCCTTTTGGATTTAAATGTCAGACTGCTGGAGCGGGAACGGAAACTTCGACTTTGCAAGCAAGGGTTGAAGTCCTGCGGCTAAGCCATACTGACATGGCGAAAAGGAAATGGCTGCAAGCAGCATTTAACACTCGCACTGCTGCGGGTGGAACTGGGGATGGCCCAGCAGCGTGGAGGACCCAACCCTAAACGCTGGAATCCCCTCTTATACCTAATCATACCATGACGATGGAAACGGGAGTCTTGATGCTATTCAGTTTAATTTCAAGATGTTGATGGCTCGCCTGACTTCGGGCACGGCAAACGGTCAGAGGCATAACTACGGAATAATTGGGAATGGCGTACGGTTTGGAATTAATTTCAAAAAGATAAATCAAAAAGAGGACCAAAAGATGGTGTGCAGCCAGAATGGCATCCGCAACCGTTGTCACTATTTCCAAATCGTTGCCATGCCTCCGGCCGTTGGCACGAGACCGAAAGACAAAACATACAGTGTAATACAACATGGTATTGTTGCAAAATATGTAAGGTTATTAAACCATGTGCAGTTGGGCACCAGCTTTCATCCAACTCGATCTGTGTTTAAAAAAATCTCATGCTATAGAAATTATTTCTTTTAAATTTTATGATTTCAACGATGACGCTGAATGGGGTCAGCGATTTCCTTTCCTGCCCCTGGAGCTTCTGGTGCAATTGAAGCGAATCTGGACTCTCCGCCACGCTATTTTGGACTTTGCACACAGAATCAAGATGGGACCCTCCTGTTCCGAACTTTGTAGGTTAATAACTGTGCATATTTTGTAACGATACCATGTTGTATAATTGTATTACACTGTATGCTTTGCCTTTCGGTTTCGTGCCAACGGCCGAAAGCATGGCATGAATTTTGAATAGTGACAACGGTTGCAGATGCCAGTCTGGCTGCTCACTATCTTTTGGTCTCCTTTTTGACTTATCCTTTTGAAATTAATTCAGAATCTTACACCATTCCCAATTATTTCGCAGTCATGCCTCTGAAGTCTGCCGTGCCCGAAGCCAGGCGTGCCATTAACATCTTTAAATTAAACTGAACAGCATGAAGACGCCCACTTCCATCGTCATGGTATGATTAGGTTAAAGAGGGGATTCCAGCATTTAGAGTTGGGTCCTCCACTCTGCTGCGCCATCCCCAGTTCTACTCGCAGCTAAACAAATACATGTAGGTAGGCACTTTCCAATAGTTTTAACCTAATTTGACAATTTTAACTCAATTTCACGCTTTGTGTTCCTTTCTGTTCACTTGGTATGACGCGCGGCAACAAGCGTTCTCCAGTTGCAACTGGAAAGTGTTTGCTTATAAGTTATATGTATTTGCGAGAGTGTGAAGTGCTGCCTATGCCATTTCCTTTTGGCCGTGTCAGTGTGGCTTAGCAATAGGCCCTGCAGCATAATCATAGTGACGGGTGACGCTATGCGTTGCAGTACGATTTATCCTGCATTTCTTTCGTGGTCTTCTTTTTGTGATAATTTTGTCAAAAATTGACGGATTTTGACATTCACATACACCATTTAACCGTGTTTTCGAGATCTTTTGAATGGTGCTACGTGCTGTATTTTTAAGACGAAAGGTTGGGTCGTTCTTAAGTTGTTCAGCAAGAAACAACCAACAAAGAGTCGTGAAAAAAGTTCTTGCGAGAAACTTGTTCATGAACTCAAATAGGTCCAATTGAAAATACAAAATTCCACCTTCATCCCCTACCTACAGACCACAGACACCATCCATCACACTTGGTTTCAACGATCGAAGGTCGAATTCCCACTCAGGCATTCTGACATTGAAGTCCTAAAGGCAACGGCACTAAACTTGCATCTGTATTTACTTATCTCTAAAGAGCCTATTTAGTTTTCCGTCCTGTTTTACGGTAGTGCAATGGCACCTTGTATTATCCTCCTAAATTTGTATGTAAATAGGCTAACTTTTTTGGTTGTCCAATTTATGTAATCAAGTGCTCAGTATGCAAAGTTAGGCCTACTTAGAACGTCCGAACGTGCCAAGTAAGGAGTAATCGGAAAATCGCAAGTAAAACTTCTAGCGCCCTCTAGGTCTGATCAGGTGAACGAATAATTCGCTTCCTGGCCTATGTGGAAGATTCCGCCAATGCTAAACTCTCCAAAACCTAGGACCAATAAATAAAGAAAACTGATCGATACACACTCAGTAACAAAGTTGCACAACATATGGAATTTACCTTATTCATGGCGACCACAAATGGTAGCTTCATTTTGTACAGGATGCTACAGGCATACAGCATGTTGGACATAAAAGTAACTGGGTTCACGCTGCGTACGATGTCCATCACGTATACAACCACAACTGGAAATACAGCAGCCTAAAAATAAAAAACACCACAAATTGCATTATTCTCATGTTGAATTATAAACGAGACCAAGGCGCTAGGGAAATTGCTGCAGGAATTTAATAATTTATAAATTAGTGACACATTAAGCAAGCGTACATTTGGACTGTCCCTCTGTAGGAACACTTCCTGAATTAGTGACTCACTTCTGGTTTGGTATGATCGAGATATAAAGTATATAGGTCAGACATGATATTGTTGACAAAGCAATATGCCACACCAAGAGAGAAACTGTTCCTACCAAGAACAAAGAGTGTCAACAGGAATGCCCAGTCCGAGCCTACAGCAGCGAGTCCACGACACAAAGAGCACTGACATTCACGAGTGGTCATGCGCTATGAAGTAAGGTTAGCAGACCTGAACATATTGCTTGCTGTTGTAATTTGTGTTTCAGATAACTTGCTTACTAAAACCCTTTACGCTCTTAATATTAATGTGCGTTGCTTGCATCACCACAAGCGGATATCTACTAGAAATACAAACTACCTTTTACAGTAAGGTTCAACCCCACATGGGTGGGTGCTACTGTATGTAAGATTGAGTGAACCGCTTCACAATATTAGTTTCAGGGTCTTGATTACAATGAGTAACCAAATTAGTATACACTGTTAGCTCCAGGACTACCAGAATCTCATTATTTTAAGTGCACCACTGTTTTGAAAGGGTATTGTAGGAGGTTTAAGGTTTAACCATAGTTGGCTGGTTATTTTTTTTTCGTTCGATGCAGCTACGAACCTTCTTTCTGTCTTGCGGCCTTGATGGAATTGGTAAGTTCAGTAGCTGCTGCCATTTTGCTGTTCGATGCAAATGAACAATGCTTAGAGGTGTCACTTGCTACAGGAATGTGAAAACATCACAACACTGACATCATTGCACCTGTTAAACAAATACTTATGCAGCATTGAATAAGCTTTTGATTCCAGCAGTGTGTTCACCATTTGCATAGCAAAATCCAACTATACAAATGTGGAATCTGGCCCAGCTTTACAATCGTTCACATTTCAACGTTGATGTTCTGTTGTAAAGATACTGCGAGACAGATCAAACGACACACATTCTCATGACTTTATACAAATCCAAGGTGACCCATTAAAAACGTAATGCAGACATCTACTGTAGTCCAATAGAGGAGAAAAAAGTTTAGGTCAAAATTAAGGCGGTACCAAATAGGGTTGGGACGGTTAAACGTTTAAACGGTTAACCGGAATTTGAATGTTTAAACGTTTAGTATTTTTCGTTTATTTATAACCGAAAAAATGGGAAGAGGGTAGTAAATTTGTAAACATTTGGTTGGAAGGTGTCAGTCTTATGTTTGTCTCGCATCATACTTAGCTTCTTTTTTTTTTATTAATTATTTTATTCTGATTGGATATCGATAAATTTTGTTTATATAATGTACCGTACAGTAAAACCTGAGATATCCGAACTGATGTTTTACTGTATCCGATAATCTAAACTGCTCTTGGCCAAAAATACCGAAAAACTTCGGCCAAAGAAATTGCTACACTTTCTGAACTGGGTGATCTTGGAATGCTGACAGCCACTGGTTACGCTTCTGCAGTATTTTCTTACCACTCTGCCATTTTTAAAAATGTTTTTATTACCTTAAAGTTGTTTAAAGTCCTAAAATATTAACGAGCGTCGACAGCGCTCACGCAATCCATTGCGGGCCGCCATCTTTGCCTCCACGCCGGCTGTACACAAAGGACGCGTGCACACTTGCTCCAATGGAAATGGCCGTTACTCGCTTTGCGTGATGTCATGTCATGACTGGCCCCGACGCGTTCAACAGGCACCTAGCATGAATCAACCAATCGGAGCTCGCGATACTAAAGGAGGCACCAGCGGTCGTTGAAACGGAGCAGTTTATTCGTTGAAATTAATGTCAACATCGATGGCAGCCGGAAAGGGAATTTCCCCGGAACTTTCCCCGAACTTTAAATGAGCCGAACACTGAACACTTCCGAACAGAACAACAAAAATGTACCAAACAAATCAACTTTAAAATAAAATGCAAAAGAGAGCCGTTCACGAAGATTGATCAATGAATGTACAAGTTTCATAACAAATGTAGGTATTTTCACATGGACATGTAAGTGCCTCTGCCTCGATGCGGAAACTCGGTTTAAAAATAAATGAAATCTTCTTTACTGTACTTTACATTTGTCCTCATAACTTTTGAACGGTTAGAGCTAGGAACCTGTGGTTTGCACCACCAGAAAGCTGGCGAAAAAACCTTAAAAATGGTGTTTGAATACACCATTTTTAAAGTTTTTTCGCCAGCTTTCTATGTAAAATGGTGTATTCAAACACCGTCAATTAGAAGTGCAAATAAGTTCGGTTTGGTATTTTGCTTTTGAAAGACCGAACACCGAACCGAATGCCCTCTGTCCGGCCCTCTGATACGGCAATATTTGTTTTAGATTTTTCTCTTCCCTCTTGGACTTGGACAAATTTCTATCATTGCATTTTTTTGTGGACCAACCTTTACAGAAACCAGTTTTCCGTAGACCACACATTGTAATTAAACAGCCATTATTGTTTAAAGTACTTACGAGAGCTTCAGTAATGATGCTTCCCGAAGCAGACCACGTGAAAACTTCTATCTGCCCAGGTGTGTCAAATATTACGTATCTAAATAGAGAGAATCAGATCACAGTTTAGTTTAAATTTTAAAATGGTAACCAATGGTAACCAATCACAATCTAACTATTAAAGACTTAGTATTCTTTACTCACTGACATTCGCTGCTTCGTTTTTCAATGTATGTCATCACCTGTTCAACACAATAAAATTGGTTATTAAAACACTTTCCTTTATCCACACAAGACAATGCTACGTAAATACTTGGAATGTACTAATAGTTGGAAAACCACATTCACATGAATTTGTACAGAGGATTAAAAATTTCTTGACAAAATGGGATCAAGTTGGCACTTTTCCCTGGACAACACTATGGGTTGAACTAAATAACATTTGAAACACCTAACAATTTATACACAGCACACCCCCAATACAGACCTTTCCTGCATTTTATACGTGTTCACTACTTAAAATATTCGACATTTCTAACGCACAATCTCAAAATAGTGTAATACCAGTGACTTTGACACGAATTTTCTACAGTTCCGAACAAACGAAGGTATCATTTCGTTCCTACTGTCTTCTTCAGGTTCAGAAAAAGTTATATGCCTAGTATCACATCAATCCTCTCGTAACTAATTCAAATCGCGCCAAGAGGATTGACGTGATGCTAGGCAAATAACTTTTCTCGAACCTGAACACATTAGGAACAAAATAATACCATCGCAGTAGAGTACACACTCCCAAATTTCAAGAAATTAGATATACCAACAGGACAATATCTAGCAAATTTTCGATATTAAGTTCACAGGAGATGTAAAACCCGGCCGTCGATCTTTATCAGGCTCACAAACATCAACGGAAAATCCTCATGAAGCAGACGATCGCGTCATTCAAATTAGGCGGTTGGCGTGACCTCTGGTAGTCATAGGGCCATTGCACCACTTGTCAAACAAAGCATCAAATGTTTTTTTTTACTTTGATAGGCTTTCTGGCTTTCTTCACTAACAGTAAATTTTTTAAATATATATTTTATAAAATCATAATAAATTTATGTATGAAAATATATATGAATTTATTTGTAATTTAATGACACAAACATATCCAGTTTAATAAAAAAAAAAATTCAACTTGAGTTTAAAACAAGATAGTTACATAGGATTGTTGATGCCAGGATCTACGCTTAATGCTTAGTGAAGCTAACATGCCTAAAGATCTTTCCGGAATTTTTAATTTTTCTATTTATGTATACAAATATAAATAAAATAGTTTTTAAATTTATAATTTATTAACACAAAAGATTCAGTTTAAGTAAAATTTAGTTCAGTTTACATAAGTTTAAAACAAATTAGTTAACTTTTATTTTTACGGAAAAGTACCCATCAAGCATTGCACTGTTCAATTTCAAGATGGCTACTCAACAACAGAGACCAGGAACGTTATAATAATAAAGTCTTGGCTTCCATAAACAGTCAGCAATCAACTTTAACGTATTCTGTTCCAGTAATCACCATTCTTCTTGGGATTTTATAATTTATTTGGTGCAGATTACTCTCACAAACAAAGAGTCACTAGGTAGGTGGTCCATTAAAAACGTGTGAAACTGTTGCTTTTGTTGGACTACTAAACGTTAGGCCTATCGGTCACCGATCTACAACGATGTAAACTCTTTAAATTAATTTTCTGTTCTAAAACCTCTTCGGTACTCTCTTAATACTGCAGTATTTTTTAAACCAACGATACTTTTTCAATACCTTCGATACTACCGAAAAAATCGAAACCAAGTTTTGAATTTCGATATCACTACCGATACCAATAAAGTATCGGTATCAGTATCGAAATTCGATAGTATCGCACACCCCTGGTAACAATCGGTTTTCAACAATCGAATGATCAAGAACGACGAACTTTCAGAGTAGAAGCCGTTATGGAACTTAATAAATTCCCAGAATTTTCCCGGTTCTCCAGGTAAACGCCACCGTGGCGACTTTAAAAATGAACAAAGTCATCATCTTGTGTTTAAATTTGCATATGTTATTTGGAAGCGAGTATATTGGCAGTGCCAAACTGCAACTTACGCTTTCCAAATTCCTCTTCACCTTATATATGGCTACGGGTAGATTATTTTTCCCCTTACATGCTCGTTACTATGGCAGTAGTTAGCTGACACACTACTAGATGGTGCTATATGTAATTAGGCGTATTAGGCGGGTATTCACTAAGCAAAGGTACTTAAAAAGGCCAAACTACGCCAAGAGTTTTTCTGATGCACTTTTCCATAACAAATGGTCGATCAGAAAATCACAAATAAAACCCCTGGAGCCTCTCTAAGTTCGACGTGTTACACTAGTACTTCTCAATAAAAACAGATTTAACTTTCTCGCTGAGAAAGTAAGTATATTTTTAATTGAATGACGTTTTGCTGGTCTAGTTAACCAGCATTTTCATACCTGTATATATGTTTGCTGGTTACTTCTCTTCGATGATACCTCTGTTGTTGCCCCCAACCCCCACCACCCCGACAGCAGGAGGCGTCTTTACGTAAGAGTAATTTCCCTCCTTTGTATTTAAGGGCTTCCCTTCAAACATCTGCGTGGCGTATGCGTCAAGTCAAAAATTCACAGATCATTTCTGCAAATTGTTCACAAGATGAATTTTGAGCTTTTTTAGGGGGAGGGGAGGGGGGGGGGGTAAGAGTACGAGAAAAGTGTATCCGAGATAAAAGAAAATTTATGTCCGTGCAAGGTATTTTATTTAGGTTTTTTTTCCAAACTGTACCTGGTCAAAACGAGTTGCGAAGAGATTCAAAGCGGTGACAATACCGCCGTTAGGCCCAAGGCTGTACTGCTTCATCAACTCTTTGTAGTTCACTGTGTCACGAATGTCTGAAAAAGATGGATAAAGCTTTTTTACTTTTTCAAATCTAGATCAGAGCTTTAAAGAATTTAAATTGGAGTTGCTACACTATTAACAAAAGACGCAGTCAAACACAAAACTGATCACGTCATTCCTGCCGGACTAAGAGCAATTTCCTCCAACGTGACTGCGCAAGATTCAATGGTTCGGCTCCCGATTCTCGAAATTGCAACATACTATCAATAGGGATAATCAGGCAGTAAAAGGCATTTAACCTGGCAAAGGTTGTGTCTTAATGAGTTAATGTGCCCAAACCGTTCTTTTCTAATGAAATCAACACAGGAAAAGACGCAATTAAACCGTTATCCTACCAGTATTTCAGTGACAACAATTACAACGCTAATTTGGGCTCATACATTTTCCCCCAATAAGTTTCAAGGCAGTTGCCCGACGTTTTCAAGGCTGAAATCCAATTTTTAAAGCCTTTATGCCCAGGATCGGACCTTCCCGGGAATGCACTGCAGGGGCCTCGAAACCCCTTGAGTGGGAGGAGTCTTTTACAAAAGCCTGGGCAAAGCTAGAGCATTTTAACAATATCGGCATCAATTTGAAATATTTTTTGGCAGTTAAGAGATGCAATTTTCATATAAATTCATTTTTAATTTTAAAATAATTTTTTTTTAACAAGGACCTGATTTAGAGGGGACTTCCCAGGATTCCAGGGTTCCCGGGCAACCCATTCCAACATTGTTTATACCTGTCAGTAACAGTGGTATTGACGTATTAGAAATTGAGACCTAGACCATGTCTTACACATTTTTTTTTATTGGTATTATGCTTTGTAAGATCTTCCATCATTGGTAAGGTGTACAAAAACATCCGATTAGACAAGACAATTTATATTTTATAAAATAAAGCGTTATTTACGTGGCCATTCCACTGCAAAAACAAGGTAAATCGCTCTGCTATGTAATGTTCAATTACTAGTGCCTTCGAAAGATAAGTTACACTTATTACCTAACAGGGAGTACATTAGCTCCTGCCAACGGCGAGTAACACAAATTATGTTTCTGTACTTAAAGGCAAAACTTACCTATGTTACAGGGAAAAGGTACTTCATGACAAGCAGGATCGAGATTAACGACATATGGAGCATTCTTTGTTGCATGTAAGTGGGCTACGATCCGCTGTAAAAATAAGTTTCGTTGTAAGACTGAAGGTCATTTTCAAAAAAGATGTGTAAACCAACCAACTAAGTCAACACCTTCAATTTTACACAAAACAGGGGCTGAAACATCACTTTGAAAGTGGAGGTAAATGCCACTAAAATTTAAAGTTAAATATTACCAATACATTTTCAACTGAAGTCAAAAGTTAACGAGCCTTAGAAAAAACATCACAATCGGTAAATGTTATTCACGCACCTGGCTTTAACGGTCAGAAATTCAAAAATTACGCTGAATCTCAAACAACGTAAATTCTAGCACAAACTCTGCAAATTTTGACAGTCTTATCTTGAGGTATGATGTAGTCATCCTCTATCAACTGTTTTCATCAGGCATCATTTTGAAGAAAATTTTTTTTCCAGTTCACATCGTGGTTACTGTTGTCGTCTTTTGAATCTGGTGGTCGCTGGGGCTTCTGATATTTATCGGGCCAAGTCTGACTTAGGAGTAAGTGGCTTGCGAAGGTCCTTTCTTACAAGGTACTGGATCCCAAGGTTGGATTACAAGGTACATCAGCATCTGGAATCCAGTACCTTGTAAGAGAGGACCTTAGACTTCAGATTTTCAGACCACGCAGCATTAAAGAAAAAAGATGTTAAGTTCAAGACGTTCTTTGTTTATTTGTACCTGGACAAATGTAGTTTTTCCTGAGCCAGCCATCCCTAAAACAATAAGGCACGTAGGTTTTTGACTCTTTGTTGTAGAGGAAGCTTCCACAGATGTTTCTGGCCCAATAGCTTCTGCCTTGGTCTCTGTCTCCATAGGTGCGCTTTCTGCCATTTTCTGAAACTAAAAAGATTTAAAAAAAGTATTATCATCCAGGCCAGGAAATGGAAGTTTGGTATGCACGCATTTTTCTCTAAAACTAAGGAGCATGTGATGGCCAAGCTTTTTAGTGTATTACTAATTTTTTTCCCAAATTGACTTAAGTCCATTTTTAACAGGCAACAAACTGTCCAGAATATGCAATTCGACAACCTCAATTTAAATTCAGGATATCCGAGACGCACAAGAAAGCTGCAACCGTCAAACAGGCCTGGGAAGAAGTAAGTTCGCGTCCTATTAGAATTCAACACAATATACCGGTACTTAGTTACGTTGTTGAGAAGCAATGCCATTATACCAAATTAAATTTCTCGATGAGAGCTTTCTGATTGTGCAAATTAAAAGCTACTGGCTGAAACCATTTTAAAGTTAGAACCCTGAAACTGGAAAATTATTTGTACACGTAGACCCGCACAGTCAGTTAAGCAGCGTCTTAATTGTTATTAAACTTAACAAATTAATAAGAAACTTGCAAACAAGATATGGTCACCAAATACTCCAACTCGGCTAGATACTCGACTCGTTTCTGTCGCAAACTCTGCTCAGCTCGACTAGAATTAAAATTTTTCTACTCGCACACCCCTAGAAGTAATTTCTAATTTTAAGTGTAAGAACATCACCGTGCAAATACGACACTTGTAATTGTAACACTTTTAGTGCTTCAAAATTGAAGCCTCGTTTTAAAAAAAAAACAAAAAACATTCCAGACTAGAAGTTGAACCATGTCAATAACGTTGCTTGTTTGATTTGTTCCATTACGTGCTGATGTGGCTGCTCGTGGTAGCTATTGCACATTTGTGCACATTTATTAAGTCTATGTTTTAATTGTACGACGCTCCTCGCGGGCTGTCATTGAATCTGTTGGAAAATAGTGCGAAGCGTGACTAAGCACACAGAGCCTCATTTTGTGTGTGTAGTGTTGTATCTGTGCAGAGTGACAGTTGTTTAATTTGTGGATTGCCACCAATGGATGCAGCTCAGTGGCCCTCTAGTGACGGCGTTCAGTATCAATATCTGAAGGGGGTGGCTGTCCCGGGAGTGATGTTTGCTGGAGGTGTGTTGGTGTATGGTAGGGAGTGTTGGAGGCAGATGGAGCGCTTCCAAGGGAGTTGGGGAGGTGGGTGTTGGGAGCTAATCGGTTTACAGCTGGTGAGGTGGTGACCGGAGAAATGGGCTGCTCAGGATTTGAGTCAAGGGAGGCGGTGGCGAAGATTGAATTTGATAGAAGGGTTAGGGAGATGGAGGAGAGTGCCCTAGTGCGTACTGTGTATGAGTATGTGACGAGATGGTGTAGTACTAAGTGGGTTGAGGCGACGAGCAGGCTGGCAGGGAAGTTTGTTCGGCTGAGTGGGAGGAATTGGTGGTAGCCAGGGCTGGAGGAAGGGTCTAAAGTTGTGGAGGTGGAGTGTTGGACTCGTGATAAGGGGAAAGAAGTCGACGACGAGATATCATGAGGAGAAAAGAAGGATGGGGTGGGAGGAATGGTATCTGGGGGATTGGGGGAGCGCCCTGTTCTTTAGGACGAGGGCGGGCTCACTGTATACAAGGGATTTGGTGTGGAGGGCTGGTGGGGAAGATGGGGTACGACCTGTGGGGTATGCGGGGAGGTAAAAAAGACATTGGAGCATGTGTTGGTTGAGTGCTGGGGTTTGGAGGCCTCAGAGGTCGAGATGAATGGGTGGGGGGAGGCCGTAAGATGGCTCCTTGGGTGGAGGGATGAGGGGAGAGGAGTGGGATGGGGAAAGAGGGTGCTCTTGGGATGGTGGAATAGGAGGGGTAAGGAATAGGGGGAGTGGGTTGTGGTTGTTTTGGTTGGTTTGCAGTGGAGGAGTAGGCATTGCTAAGTTGCCTGCACATTCAGTCGTTTTCAATCAGCACTGCAGTTGTGCTAATACCATGAGCCCTCTCGAGTGAATTGTATCTCTACGGCCGACCTTTACAAAGAAGCATCCTCTCAGAATACTCCTAAAAGTAGGTGTTAGTGTGCCCCACTCATCTACACTTACGCCCAGAATTCACCTTCGCTCCAATTTGAGTGGCAGAACTTTTGAAATAGTTGAGCGGGGTGGGACCTATACGGAAGTCGCCCGGAATTTAGATATTAAGTGGATTAGGTAGTTGGATTGGGTCACACCAGTGGCATAAACCCTGGACGTGTATACTGTTACTGACCACACAAAAACGGGGAACATAAAGCCAAACAACTCGCACATAGCAGTCATCATGACCTTTTGACGGTCCCGTAGAAAACTTATTACAGTCTAGGTGCATCACTGCCCATACCACATATGAAGAATTTGGTCAAGACTCATTCTTTAAACTTAAAACATCAAAATAATTTACCTTTTATACTCTACACACAAAAATACTTTGTCTTCAAACTTCTTTACCACACGAGGCAGCCATGTTGTTAGATTTCTGTTATCGAAAACGAGAAACAGGAATTGTTAGCGAAAGAACGATTCGGAAAAATAACAACGATGAGTAGTTAATATTTATTAAACATTATTTAAGCCTTTAATAAAATAAAAAAAAAGTAAAGTACACTTCTATACTTTTTGAAGTTTGTGTAAATGGAAAACCCTATTCGTCATACACCAAGTTATTCACGTTTTATCAATGACTTGCGTAGGTGTCTGATGCCGGTTCATAAAATTATTAGCTAATTCTAAAACATTAAATTTACAACAAATACGATTTTATAATTTTTTTCTCCAATTTTTATATTACAAAGTCTTATTGAGTTGTTTTATTTTTCTTTTAGCAGTAAATAAGAGAAGGGTAAATGACTATAAATAACATAGTAATTAGTATTTTAAGTATTGCTAATTATTTGAAAACCAGCCGACAGCCGCCGCACTCGATTAATCTTGAACAGCGGCATGTTTTGATCATTACTGCTAAGCAACGGTAGGATTTTACTCACACTACTTTTGATGGCGTAATTCGGGTAACTGGTATGTATGTGCGTGACGATTTACCAATTTATTTGTGTGATGAGGTTACCTATTTGGTGTAAAATTTACATTGCGGTAAATTTTATGAATCGACAGCTTGAAATTTACGCGATGTTTAGCTTGGATGACATTTAGCCTACCCTATAGGCTATACATAATATTTTGAAAGATCGATTTTATACCGTAATTACCTTAAATTTCTTGGTGGTAATGAGAAATGTACGCTATGTGTTTTAAAGAACCGTACCATCAATCAGTGTGTGTATTCACATGTGAGTTGCAACAAGAAACGCTTTATAAATTCTCGGTAGCAACGCCTGTACAAGGCAGTGTCTCTGGTCCCATTGACGGGATCCAGTCTTGAAAGGCTCTGGTCCCGGTGAATTTGTTGAAAACTAGGCCTCGGACTTGTTAAAGTGAACATGACTTGCCTAACCTAACCTAACTTGCCTTGCCTTCCACCGTAAAATGGCGACACCAATAGCGATTATCGTGCCACCCTATGTAATAAAGGCCGTAACAGAAAACACCAAAAAAGACGACTAAAATCAAAGGCAGACCATGTAAGTGGCAAAAGTTGAAAACTAACCGACGAGATTTCTAAAGTCCGCCAACTGCTGCTACCACTTATCAAACCGGCCACGGCGCTATTGGTTTGATAAGTGGCGCCATCAGTTGGCAGACTTTGGAAATCTTGTCGGTTAGTTTTCAACTTTTGCCACTTGCAACCTGGTCCGCCTTTGATTTTTTTGGTGTTTTCTGTTACGGCCTATATTACATAGAGAGCAACGATAATCGATATTTCGATGATATCGCAATACAAATTCTCTTCGATTATTGTATCACACTTTTTCTGACGTATCGAAGTGTTGAGCAAATTGACGAGCATTATAAAGATGTCAAATTGTACTGGCGTTGTTCATGTTCGTTGATGTTCTTAGTGCCACCCACTTGTGGTTTGAGCGACATGGCGCGTATTTTTAATTTTATTTTGTAGTACTTTTACTTGTGTACGCCTACTAGCCCATTGCAGGCTTCAACCAAGGTTTTTTAAATTAGGCTAACACAATTAATATAGTTAGCCTATTACAGTTTATCGAGATGTTTTCGATTATCGTGATAATTTAAAAAAATGTTATTATGATAAAAAATTTTTTTTTATTGTGCCATCCCTAGCCTTTATTGTAGGAGAATCTGCCTTGACCCACCCCTGTGAAGAGAAGGGTCACAGAAATGCATTTGTGCTCTTGTCGATTGTGGCTTGTAAAAGAACGTTGGTATTTCGTAGGTCTCCATCTTTAGGTAACCGTGGCAGTTGAAAAGGTTGTTAATGCAAGTAGGCTTTTATTCAGCAATTTGGAAACTTCGATTGTAAGGAAGTTATTAGTAAATGATCAAAATTTTGAATGGGGTTGACAGACAGTGTCCTCTTCTCATCAGGTTTTACTGAAGGACGTACACAGCAGTCAGGTTGCCCACTACCCCCTAGTTTGCGTTTTAAACCCCCCTCCCCTATCCCTCAAGGTTACTATTGGTCGTGGTAATGATCTTTTTTATTTTACAGGTCATTTCAAGCATGGAGATGACAAACAAATTTTCTATGAGATAAAGCGAGCGAAAGTGGTCCAAGAATGGCTGAAAGTGAACCAGTTGACTGCAACGGTAGTGACCCACCTTGCACCAACCGTTTGGAAGTTGACGGGAACTCTAGCCTACAATATGATGATTTTAACCAGGACAAACTGGAAATGACATCTCTTCTGCGAGAGGAAGACGCTGATGTGATGGATGACGGCTTGCCGAAAGAAATTGTTGCCATAGACCAGATGGACGACGCGAGTGAAGCAGTAGGTAGGCGCCGAACGTTCCCGTATTTGGGTTTGGTGATGGCTGTCCTGTCGAGCCTCTTCTTCTCCTTGTGCTCACTGGTAGTTAAGTTAATGGATAATGTAGACCCACTTCAATTGGCTGCCTTTCGTTTCTTTGGCATTCTTCTTCCTACTATTCCTATTGTTATTTATACGCAGGTTCCTCCACTGGGGCCGTCGGACAAACGCCTTCTCATGTTTGTACGTAGTGTGTGTGGCGCCATGAGCCTGATGATGCAGTTCTACGCCATCCGTCACATGCCATTAGCCGATGCATCTGTCGTCATTTTCAGCGCTCCCGTCTTCGTTGCCATCTTTGCCCGGATCTTTCTCAAGGAAAAATGTGGTCTGTTTAATATCGTGGTGATAGTTCTGACGTTGCTGGGCGTGGTTCTGATTACTAAACCTCCCTTCCTCTTTGGGGATTCTGTCTACGCGCACGGTTACACAGCGGAAACTTTGCAGGGTGCCGTAGTAGCCTTTGTGGGAACTATTTTCAATGCAAATGTCTACATTCTTCTACGCTGGCTTAAGGAGCTACACTATTCCGTCATCATGCTTACTTTCTCTATTGTTGCTATTGCTATGTCGTTTGGCGCTACGGCAACCCTTGGTGCCCTGTGTTGGCCCGTTTGTGGACATGATCGATACATGATCGTCCTACTCGGCATGCTGAGTTTTGCTGGACAAGTTCTCCTCACGAAGTCGTTGCAGTATGAACAGGCTGGTCCTGTCGCTATTTGTCGCACCACAGATATTGTCTTTGCTTTTATTTGGCAAGTAATCTTTTTCCACCAAGTGCCCAGTTTGTTTAGTATCGGTGGAGCTTTTCTTGTGACATTTTCCGTTGTGATGACTGGCGTCCGCAAGTGGATTCTGACGCTGCCGGAAAATTCTTTGTGGAAGCGAAAGATGCGTTTTATGGGCTGGTGATGACAGCTTGCATTTAGATTCTCATTACCAAGATTAGAATATATCGAAGAATCACAAATTGCCTCAATGCATAGCTTCCTAATAATTTGCCGTAGTTGGGTGGTGCATTATTACTACTGAGAGCTGTGTTAATAAGCTGTAAGGATGTATTGTTTAGTCTGTCAGTGTTAGTCGGGATCAAAAATGACAACTTTCCGTAACAAAAAAAAAAAATATTATTAGTATTTATTGTTTATTTTTCATTCAGACAGTGTGTTGACCCATAGCTTATCTACGAAGGTACATTATATTTACCAGAAGATATGCGAGAGTCCCGAGCCTGAATTTCAACACACAAAGGATCATAACATGTGAGACCGTAAGGTACAACAACCCGACACGTAACCCAAAGATATTCAATCCAATTGTTGTTCGTAAATAATAGCTCGGACCATTACGAATCATCAAAATAACTTAAAGTTAACCCATTGTATGGGTGTAGTTTCAAAACTTCGAAAGGTTTAATTTAGTATTGTTTAGGAATTTCACATTCACTTCTAATAAGAGCGTTAGTGAAATCGATACTTGCGGTAGTGATCTCGTACTTGCATTTCACTTATTTAATTCTGAACTCCCACAGTAAAAATTTAGCGAGTTTACATTTTAGTTTGAAAGCTGAAAACGTCTAATTATTCTTTTTTTTTTACTGACGTGTGCATCAGATGGCCGTCAAATAGGGTGATGGGGAGTGACAACTGGGTAAATGAACAGCAGATTACAATATTTTCTGAATTTGGGATTATTTCGAAGAATGATCAGAACATGATGTGCCCTTTACTCGTCGATATTATATTTAAAACTAATATGTGTTCTTTTGTAACTAGGGCTGGGATCGGTTACACGGTTAACCGGAAACCGTTCCACGTTCGGTTACACGGATTATAAAACCCATATCCGAAAAACGTTTGATGCGGGCACCATTCAAAAACCGTGGTGAACGAGCCCAAAATAGCTAAGTGGCATCATTTAGGCCTACTAATCCAAATACTCAAAATCAGTGAAAGTAGAAAACCGGAGTGGGTAGGGGGCAGCTTATTTACAAATAATCCGCATGGGCTTGTTGTACCATCGAAGCTGCTTACTTTCTTCGAAACAAACTGCTGATCGCCAGCGCGCACACGAGGCAGTTAAATACAAGCTGGCCAGCATCTGCCCTCCCCGCGTCATGGAGAAGTGGACTCGTCTATACCTAGCGCGAACGGCAGGGAAGCGCCGTCATAACACGTAAACGAAATGCGTTGCTACCCGAAAACGCTAACATGCTAATTTTTCTGGCTCATAATTTGAAATTAATGGAACATTAACGAAAACGTATTAAATTTTGTTGTTTTATTTTTGGTTTACGTTGTTATTAAGATGTAAAATTTGACATCTTGTAGAAATTTTAAAGCTACATAAAGTCAAAATTCTTGATAAAGTAAGTACTTAAATTTATCAACGTCAACTTTCTTATAGTTTAAATCCGAAAAAGCAACATGTAGTCAATAATTGTGCTTGTCTTACCAAGGACTAAATCATATTTTTTTTTCAGCTTTGTTTTTTAATAATGTATTACACTGTGATGAAATTTTTTTTGGCTGTATTTTTTGCTGAAAACGGAAAAACGGTTTTCGTGTAACCGACCGGAAAAAAAAACCGGTTAAACGGATAACTAAAAAACCGGAAAGTACCAGCCCTATTTGTAACTTAGTTCAGGGGCAAAGTGGCGGATGTTATGTAGCCAGTGCCAATAGCCTGAACAGTAAAAGTGGCTCCCTACTTTTTCAGGGAGTGGTGATGGGTGGGGGTTATCAGGTCATTGTAGTGCCACTTTCACACACGCAGTCAAAAGCGGAACCGGTAATTTAATTGGTTTAAATCTAGGCCGTTCATTATGCGAAAACTTGTGTTTAACTCTTGTTTAACTGCATGTGAGTTTTTCTGGAGTGTGTCAAGTGACTAATGTTTGTCGATTCTGAATAAAGAAATATAAGATGCATGGTGTGTAGTGCAGATGGACAAGGCAGGTGGAAAAGTGGGAGCAGAACTTGATTTTGTAGAAAATTTAAGAAACTTTTGTAACAAGTACGTATTAGACGACCTGAAAAACTCAAAATTTTGGTTTGCTCTTCTAAACAGTTTTTTAAAATGGCCAAAATAGGTGAACGATTAAAATGGCCCACAACCAGTTGAAATTGACCAGCCCACCCCTGACTTTGGTACTGTGGTATGGTTTTTAACAAATGCGAGCTTGAAAATAAATATTGTAATCTCCAATACATTGGAGCAGGTAGGGCTTTCTCTTCTTATTACGCTACTTGCATTCAGGAATCGAGACGATCACCCTCGATCTCGCACAACTCTTGACACTTTAACTTGTGAAAAGAAAGTTATAAAAAAATGCTCCTACCGATTGACCGTAATTTTAATTTCAGTGTTATGGCAACCAAATTTATTTATTTTTCTTACTAAACGTGAAAATGTCACGACACAACTTGTCATTGTTATCAGTATCCTGTACAGTGCTGTTCATTCACTTGTCTTTCACAATCTCGTCTTGTCCTCCATTGTTCCCCACAACACAAGCGCATAATTTGAATTTTGGTACTGAGATTACTCTTTCAGCATTTTTGAAATATGTAATCGAGTACGTCTAACCGGCACTGTAAATGAGGCCTTACATTAGCTTCATAGGCGATTTAATGTAAATACTAATTGTAATGACAACTGGCTTTTTTTTTAATGAAAATTGGCTACTTGATACATGCAGTGTGCCCAGCTTAAAATGTTTAGAGCATAAATTAGCACAAGTTCCTACTCCTGTCAGAGATTCGTTATGGGAATACTTCGTCCCTTTTTCGTCGTCATTAGTGAAGAAGTTTTAAGTTGTGATTTAGTCTTGAGCGAGAAAGGATCTGCCAAGCTATGTGTGAAGATAGTTGAAATTATTAAACCATTTAGTGTTTTTTTTGTATAGAAGCAAATGAAATGCATAGACCAGCATCAAAATACATTAAGTGCAGCTAAGAATTCAGTATTGTATCTATATCACGTGCTTACATTTCATTGAGCTAATGTGCTGATTCGAACAAACGCCTGCAGATCAAATCTTGCCCTCCGTACACCTGGGCTTCCCAGACGACAGCATCCTTTCCTGGCTTGTAAATGCTCTCGTCATAGCCGGGACATTTATTTTAATATCAAACCATTAAAAACCATCAATTATTGGATCCCTGCCCCCTGGAATAACGAATAATCGGTCTGGTCACTAATTCGAAATAAAACTTGTAGCTACCTGTTACACCAAACCCACCGATAAACCCGAAATATTTCAAGTAAAACAAACCTTAAGTAAGCCCCAATATCCGTTCGTATACTGAAATATCTCTATTCTATGATTGTTTGTCTGGTAGCAAAGGTTGGAAAGGTTTGGACCTCTCCTCACACATAAAACATATTTGTGAGACGCACACTAGTTAAGTTGATTGTACCTGGAGTGTGCTTGGGGTCCTACTTACAATTTTCTCGTAGTGTTTTTCCCAGGGAAGAATTACTAATTCGTTTGGCTCATTTTGGCTTTTCGAAATAGCCAGATTTTGTAGAATAACTTCCTAATATCAAGGGTAATATGGATTTTGAATATGAATATGAATTTTAAAAGCGCACGCCAATATATGCTTAATTACCAGTAGGGCCATCTTAAAGAGTGTCAGCCTACTACTGCAGTAGTCCCTCACATTTGGGGAGTAAATAGACCAGGTATTAATTTTATCCCCGTCTCCAACTTTTGATTTTCCAAGAATTTTCCAAATGCTCTGGTAACTCAATCAAATTTGCCCCAAACTATTAAATACGTTTTCCAAGAATGCCCAAAAGATTTTAAAAAGTGTTGGTTTTTTTTGCCATTTTATTTATTTTATTTTCCATTATTTCTCTAAACCCATTAAGAACATTGGAGACAAAAAAAAAATTACAAGACTTGGTTCACTGAAATCAAGTTTCGCCCCAATATTTTGCAAAATTCAGACTGCCTAACCAGGAATTTTCTCGACTGCTGACGGTAGCAATGATTTGTCATGTGCGCTCGCTTATGTTTCAATCATCAATTTTGTTTCTAACCTCCCCATCCATCAAATCTATGTCCCCATTAATACATTGTTGCATTATTCCTTGATTTCTGTGAGACGGTAGTGTTTTTTTCTGTTACTGGGACATAATATTAGAGCCATGGCCACTACTTTTTCGTGCGGTGACTTGGCTGTTGCTTATTATGGTTGTGTTCTGTCATAAGAGGTTGGCGAAAAGAATCCATTAATTAGGTTATTGATAAATCTGGCCAAGTTCCAGGCACAGCTGTCCTTATAACTGTAAGCATCTTTTACTTCCTGTATGCTCTTAAAATGATCTTAAAAGGATTGGCGTCATTGCCTGGTGGTCTTACAGCTACACTGTTTGCGTAATAAAGCAGTGGTCCTTTATGTTCTGGATTTACTTTAGTAGGGAATATTTTAGTTCTAACATCTTTTTGCAAAGGGCTAAGGTTTGTAAATTTGGAAATCTGATATTTATGGGCACTAATTGTGCTACTGTTGTTGATTATTGATAATATGGAAGTTGATCTTAAAGCTTTAGATTCATTATATTGTGTGTGACGTGTGTACTATTTGACCTTTTACGTTTTTAATTGTGTTACACGTGAACCACATTGTTTGTTTGGTGTATTGTTTACTTACTGTTTTGTTCCGAGTGGCAAGCTTGTCAAATTTGTGATTTTGTACGTTTTAGTTTTTAAGAATTTTATCCTCTACCTTATGACAATGGTATATTTTGCGCCTTTAGAAGAAGGGTTTTTTTTTTCTAGCTAAGTAATGCAGCTGGCTTGGGCCAAGCAACGTGTTAATTGAGTGTGACATTTACTGAACCGTATGAAGTACACACTAATAAATGTAAGAAAGAAAGAAAGAACGAAAGAAAGAAATGAAGGGGTGGGCCAAAAATTCAAATAGCTCTATTCAGCCGAATCAGTTTTATTGTTGCATGGGTGTTTAAATTCGTCTGGAACTGAATGATGACGTAACGTCAAAAATTTGAACATATGAGTGACGTTACAGAAACTGTAACGAGCAGAGAATGGAATCTATCGGTTGTGAAATGTGATTAAAATTTACAAATTTGACAACATCATCACCATGTTTGCTGAGGCTTAAAAACGTGAATTATGTAATGCAGAAATATAAATTTTTTTGCAACTTTCAAAATGTGGGTCATACGACTTAATAGTATGAGTATTCGCTGAGGTATACAGTACCACCTGTATTCTTCAGTATTTGGATGTATATTTCATGTTCGGCCAGGTTCACGTTCGGTTCATTCATCAAGAAAGCATCTCACCACCATGAGATTTTGTAATGGGTCACGCTAGTCGGCACTGGATCGGGTCCAGTACAAGCGGGCAGATGTTTTGTCTTTCTTTCTCACGATTACTTTTTCAGTTGTCTGTTTTAGTTAATAGTACCTTGTGATTTTAATATTTAGCGGTATTACTTTTACTTATTGCTCCGTGAAAGCATTTTTGTATAGTGTATTTATTTTATAATTGAAGTAGCGTAGGTGTATTTTTATACTTTTAAGTGTGGTTACTTGAGATTATTTTCTTATCTTTACTGTTGTACCTTTTTTTTATTTTTTACTGTGTTTAGTGAGATTAACCCTGTGTGCGTAAACCAAAGTTTGTGTACTTTTTAGAATGAAAGTCTTGTTTGAATATAATTTAGTCTGAGCAAACTGTGTATTGGATTACGAAGACATGCTTCCTGAATTATGATACAGCTTGTGATAAAACTGAATTTTAAGATGGCTTGCCGGTAGCAGTCGTTTAATTCGATTTTGTATTTATTTATATATTTATTTTTGTCTCTGATGGGAATCTTTGGTTTCAAACGTGTACGACATGGTAAAGTTGAAATCCTGGGTAAGAGAGAGCTGTGCTCCCTCCTGTAATATAGGTTACGCCGAGTTTTATGTGGGAGCACTTAACACATAAGTAGTGTGACAAAAGCCAAAAAAATGTTTCTCATACACAGAGACCCAAAAGAAATCAACGAGGGTTGAGGGTGGTTTTTTTTTAACACACTACTTTGTGTAGCCATGTTTAAGTCGTTTTCACGGAATAACTTACTTTAGTCTACCGAGTTGGTTTTCGAGCCAGTGAAAAGATCTCAAGACAATTGTCACCCCCTTCTTTGACATGTCGCACTATAAAGCTACGCGTGGACACTCCCTTAACCCTTTACCTGCTGAATTAATTTTCTATCTCCACAAAAGTAGGGGTAACCTGGACGGGACTCGAACTAGCAACTTGAAGGAGCTCTTTAACTTCAGGCACACGCGTCTACCAACTCGGCCACGGCCGTCTCTAGAGTCGGCTTGTTAAGGGAACCTAGTATTGTTGTCGTTTCTCCATTGTTGGCCATCTCGTGCATACTTTGGACTCTGTTTTTAGGACTCAAAGCTGTGCTTGTGTTTTTGGCGAGTATACTCGTCGCCCGCACTTTAAGGGTTAAACTGGTAGTTGATAAACCACGGTTGGACTGTCGAAAGTATTTCTTCGCTCTTCGGGTGGTGAATCCGTGGAACTCGCTGCCGGACGAACTTGTCATGTCCAAGACCATATCAGCTTTTCGTCGGGGCCTTCTCCAGGTGGAGCTTTCACGTTTCCTGCAACAGACGTACGATTAACAATACTTTGCTCAACCTGTCGGTGGTCTCCTCTCACCGCAAAATTGGCCTCTTTCAACTTTGAGCTTTTAAATTTGCAAAACATAACATTTAATTTTAATAAATGGGAATGGTGTCAGCGGCCATGCCCTTCCGTCTCCTTGCCGAACTCTTACAATCAGCTAAACAATCTTATTATTAATTAAAGTATTGTATTGAAACATTGAAATTGGTCAAAAAGTAAGAAAATGGTAGAAATCGGGGGTCGAGAATTTCCCAAATGCCCCGGTAACCGAACTAATATTGCCCCAAAATATTAAAAACATGTGCGCGAGAGTATTTAAGATTTTTCAAAAAGGATTTCTATCTTCTGCCATTTTATTTATTTGCGATATTCCCTAAACCATTGAGAAAGTAGCAGACAAAAAAAAAAAAAACAATTGACGATTTGTTTTATTTTTCATTTGGTCCACGGAAACTAAGTTTTGCCCCCACATTTTGCAAAATTCGGCTGCCCCATTGTAACCAGGTTACTCTGTCACAGAACTTTGTCGACCCCTGGTAGAAAAGTTGCATTTAGGTATGTCAGAAACCCAAAAAAATTAATTGACGAGGCACATTTTATGTGATGCGGCCGGCGTGAGAAAAAGTATTTCACCTTTGTTTGACCCAAGTGTATAGATTAAAAGTTTTTATTTAACGTTAACGTTATCTGTGAAAGTATCTTTGCTTCTGTTGGTGGCCGTGTGGTCAGTCTTTAAAAAAAATTTCCACCCCGCACGATGGCACCGATCCTGGTGCCCACTCGTTCCACTTCGCTGTTTTTTGACTAGTATCCATTAGGATGTGAATCTGAATTGGCCTAGGTGCTGGCAATTTAAGGATAGGAATTTTGTAAATCTTGCAATATTGTATTGAGATTGAATGGTGCAAGTTGTTTGTGTGTATTAATTCACACCAAGAGGTGAAACGCAGAAACTTGATTTCAAATGCTTTTTTGTAGCGAGTTGAAATCGTTGAATTCTTCGTATTTCACTGATTTACAAATGTAAATCCACAAATATGACTTGGTAGGTTTACGAGAATTTGGAACTACACGAATTGCCGGTATAAACGTTCGAGCGATAGTGTTTGTTTGACCGATCACACCATGAGGGCGACAGGGTTCTACTTGTTTTCTGTTTACTCCATTCTCGAGGGAGAAAATTGCATTGCTTATTTAGCTTAAAAATTTACTAGAAGGCTAATTTATAGAAAAAAATACAAGAACCACACGCAACTAGTAGCTTTAGCTTTTGCCGTGCACCCTGCCATAGTCATGGCACCAGAAGAGAGAGGGACAATTTTGCTACATAAATCCCATCGGAAATTCCTAGGTTCTTTTGCACGCCACAATCGACGTGGGCACAAGATTTCACAGGGACCTTCTCTTCCCGAAAATGCCAGGGGTGGCTGAGGTCGGACTCAAACCCGGGACGTCTGGCATTGAGATTGTCATGCTAACCATTGGGCAGCCTTGCCCCACATACAACTAGTAACGTGGCGACAAACTATCACCCTGACTAATTGGCAACAATCCCATTGGGAAATAGTGTCACAACTTGATAAAGTTTCAGGTGTTTCCCGTATTTCCTACTTTTTTGGAAATGGTTGCTTTAGTTTCGTATTTTTTCTCCATTTCCAGAATTGTGGTTTCCTACTTTTTTTTTGAAAAGTGATGTTATTTTAGTTGAAGTTCGTGATTGGCTCCAAAAAAAAATTGATACAGGATGGACCTGCAGTTGGTTAAATTTTTGTTTGTTGGTTGGTTTATTAATTAAGAAGTTATAATTAGCAAAGTTTGTCTCAACCCAAATTTGAATAAAATTTTAATGAAAATTCAGTTATTTACCTTAGCCTTACATCACTTTAGTTTATTAGAATTCATTTCATTTCAAATACAGTTAATACAGTAACAGCAAATTGGCACAGACATAATTAGTTAGCTAAAAATTCTGTTATTAAAAATGAAGTTTTAAATTCCTTATTTTCTACTGTTCTCTCCCTAAAATCCACTACGTTTACCGAGTCAAGATCTTGTTGCCTAGGGAAGCTCATTGTAAAGGAAACAAGGTTCTGTTTTTAAGGTACATTTTACTTGGTTCAATTTTTGTCACTTGTAGTTTCCCCGTTGTGTTGAAGCTTTTTCACGTGGTTCAAAGCTAGGCAACGTAAGATGAAGAAGCTTACATAATTTTGCTAGTTAGAGGTTTTTGTTATTTGTGCAAATCTTGTCATCTTGTGATAAAGTTTTTTATTTTTTACCGTGTATTGACATTTCACATACATTATTTTTTGTTTATTTATTTATTTATTCATTCACTTCGAGTTATGGACTCGTGATCTGAACCATTTAAAAAGACGTACACTCTTCCCATTTTTACACATCCTGCATGTAAATAGCTTTTGCAACATTTTCATAAGTTGAGTGAATGTATCAAAACTTGTAGTTGGGGGGAAAAAAACAGGAAAATAAAAATGTTTGCCACATTTGTATATGTTTGAAGTAATGTTGCAAAACTTAGTCGTGCAGGAAAACCAATACAGGAAAGTGCACAAAACATTTGAATGTATTGGAAAGTTGGAATGTTTTGATTATTAAGTAAATAAAATACTTCTTTTTTTTGGTGTAACCTTGCAGTACCTTTAAAATCTGGAAATATTTGTTGGTAAATTATTGTTGATTCTTAATTTCTCACACTGCTGCAGAATATTTTTCGCAGTTTACACTAAACTTGGTTTAAGTTTCACGGTTTTTGTAGTTTTTGATGTTCAATGCACCTTTGAAAGATTTGCGATGGAACCTTTTCATTAATTCAGAAGCCAGTCAGTATAGATAATTATTGCTTTCAAAAGGTTTAAACCCAAAATGTATGGTTGTGTAGGTAAAAAAAACTTTCCTCTTTGGTTCTTGAGGCATGTTGTGCCCAGGAAACATTTTTGTTTACTTACACAGCCCATCGGTATGTTTGACAATAGAAATAATTTCGCCATATCACAGCTTCAATCATGGGACTGGCGTTGTTTAGGTATGGATTACATTATGTATACAACTTTGTAATACTTTGGTAATGCATGTAAAAGCTGATGCCACAGGTTTCATAAATGCTGCTGTTTGAACTGTTAAATAACTTATTTTGAGCAGTCAAAAGTGTCATTCCTGACAACCTACACTGTGTATTGCTTGGTAGGCCAAGTTTTTAATAATGTATGCTAGTTTAAACTTTTGTTTCAACGCTGGAAACTGTACTACTTAACAGCAATAAATCCTACGCTCAACTGGGTTATTAAATCCTGCTTGAGCTTTTGTTAAATTGTTTGAAATTACTTTCATGATATACAGGGTGATCCTACTTAAGTGTTACGAGCCGATAACCTGTGAATGGCTAATGAGAGAATAATAATGATAGAAATGCAATGATGAGTGTGATAGGGGACGTTTACACGAGAAAAAAAAGGAATGACCTTGAATTGATATTTCAAGGTCAGGGTCATCCTCAATCCTCATGCTAGCTTCCAAAAGAGATAAGATACGGCAAAAAAGTAAATTAGAAAGTTGGACGCAAGGAGACAAGATGACCAACAAAAAAGCTGACGCATTTTTGCTATTTTCCAGCATTTTCTGGCTTTGTAAAGTGGCGTTGAAAACATTTTTATAAAATCAGTTTTGTGACTGCATTATAAAAAAAACTTTGTAATGTAAGTCTTTCAGTTTTTCGCACTACATATCTATTTTTTTTTATAAATAAAATACATCTTCAAGATAGTCCGAGGTTTTTTCAGCTACGCAAAAAGTGACAATTTACCGAAATCGAATAAGTTTTCAAAACCAGAAAAATAAAATCTCAACGTGCCCTTTTACAAAAGTTGCCCCTGCCCTCTCGGGATCTGTGCACTTTACTGGATTTTAACTACCGTAAAAATTCGCTGTGAACTGGATTGAATCTGAATTCATTATCCATATCTCCAAAATTTGTAGTTAGCAAAAAAAACATTCACATGAAAGTATTAATGTATTAAACGTGACATTTTCTTTTTAGGGTGGACCACCAGTGGGTCCAATTGAGTTTAACTGGAGGTCTACTTTAGGCGGCTGCAGGTCCATTTGGATCTCCAGTTTGCATGTAAAAAAAATGCCCTGGCTGATAATACTGTATCAAAAACCAAAACTGGTAAAAGGGGCTGCCAAGTTCCGAATGGTTTGGCCCTTCAAAGGAGTAATATCAACACACCAAAACATTCGCCAACTTAATCGCACCACTTAATAATTCGAAGGTAGCAATGTTAAAGGTTTCATTTATCGTCCAAAGTATTATTAGGTGCGATTAAGTTGGCGAATGTTTTGGTGTGTTGATATCGCTCCTTTGAAGGGCCGAACCATTCGGAACTTGGCGGCCCCTTTTACCAGTTTTGGTTTTTGATATGATATCACTTCTTTTTTTTTAATTGTGTATTAGACTCAACTCCACTACCGTGCAGATTTGTAATGAACTGCCACGTCAACAAGAAATTGATTTTCAACAATTTGCTTCTATCTTTTGCCTATAGGCGGAACCATTCTCACTTAGTTGTAATTTGTTTTTGTTTTTTTTAGTTTTGGTGTGTTGATATCACTCCTTTGAAGGGCCACTCTCAACATGGTGGCCTCTTTGCCAGTTTTTGGCTTTGTTTATTTTGTTTTGTTTTTACAGTTGGTTTATTTTTCGTGAATTGGACGTGAATACAATTTCTTTGTAACGCTGTTTAGATTTATCGTGCTACACTAGTGTGTGTGTAGGCACGCACGTCAGTATACACGTTGTCATTGTCCGAACATTGGCCGTCCAATGAGAGACAATGCCCACCATACTAAAATGGTTAAACAATATTTTCGTTCTTAGGCGCCCTCCCACGCCATCCCTGTTATGCCCCCAAGCTCCAAACCATAAAAGATACGCAGTTCGTATTGTACTGCACCCATTCATCCAATTTCATAGCTGGAAGCCTTCTCGGTATCGATAAATAATCACCCTATGGGATTTAACATGGGGATTAGCGGACTAGCTAGCTAGTAGTAACACATTTACAACGTTACTGAGGGTCAGATTTTGCATTGAAAGCAGCTTAGCTGGCATTCCTACACGAGTTAATTTTTGTCAGGTGGGGGTCATTGCTCTCGATTTCAACACCATTTAAGATTTTGTACCGCATTATTATTTTTCCTCAAGTACCTGAAATGTGCCCAACTATGCTGCAGGGTATAAGACACTGACGCTATGGCGTCGCGCTATAATAGTTTACAACCTCGACAATTGAATTGAAGCAAAAGATTGAAGTGATGGAGTAGCCACTTACGGCTGCCTGAGTGAGCTCGAGCGTGTTCCGACCTTCTGCAGCTGCGATCGCAGCGCCGCCTCGAAATCCGTACGTGGCATGTCACCTTAGACCACTTCACCCGTCTCACGCGAGTGACGAAAAGTTAAACGGGAAAACAGGGAAAACCCATCGGAAATAGTTTAGATCTCCCATGATGCTAGGTCGCACTGACAGTCTCAGTAACAGCATCGGGCGCACGGCTGTGTAGGGCGGCTGTGGTGGTGACTCGTCCATCTCGAAGAGGGTTAGTTAGTCCAAGGTTATACTACGCACAGTACAACTATGGACGAAAGCAACAACAAAAAAGGGACAAAACCAATGTAAAAAAACCCTTTAAATGTGTTAATTCTTTATACTTTTGTTTAAAGAATATTTCTCAGTATTTAAGATAGCAGAAAACCTCGAAATCGAAAATAAACAAATTTCTATGAATAAAAAGAATTTATTACGCCTAGAGTTTTTAGTTTAAACAGGAAATGGTGGGTACGAAAAGCTTTCCTTTTCTGGTTAAAACAAATAAACGGTGAAAAAAAAGGGTGGAAGTTGCATGAGGCTTGCTTCCTGCCTTCCCCGTTCCCCTTCCCTAAAATTTGGGAAATGGGCCACGATTAGAAAATTATGTTTCGACCCCTAGCTCATGCGAAAAG
>JAHWFP010088043.1:84206-107047 GCA_023313725.1 Lithobius niger | reverse complement strand
TGTAGTTTTCGGACGTTTTTGTGTTGACAAAAATTTTTTCTGAAGAAGGTGAACGGGGTGGAATTCACCGAAAATTCAAAGGAACTTGTGTGTGGGTTTCTGCCTGGTGGTGGTTGTGTGTGTTTTTTTTGAAGTTATAACATTAACCTTTTAATAGGTGAGGAAAAAAACTGTCTAATTTGATAGAATTTTGGGGGCCCAAGTAAAGCGATCAACCACAATTGGGTGGAATAGGACCTCAGTTCTATGTTTTTAGTTTTCGGAGTCCAAGGTAATGATCAACAGGGACAGATGGGGCATTCATTGCGATGCTAGAGGTGAAATTCTCGGACCATCACAAGACAATCTACTGTGAAAAGCACTGCCAAGAATGTTTTCATTAATCAAGAAAGAAATAGGTTCAAAGACAATCAGACACTGCCCAAGTTCAATGGTTACAACTAGGGCGGTATCTGATCGTCTTCGAATCTCAAACTTTCGTTCTTGATCATGGCAAATATTCATGACAAAATGCATTCGCAATAGTTTGTCTCCATTATCATCTCCAAAAAAATACCAGATCAAATCCCACGACTGACCATATGGAAATCAAAAGCCAATGGGGCTGTTCAAGGCCCAACATAGTCAGTGTTTTTTAACCAATTTGTAACCAAAAAAATTCGTTTGGAAGAAACAATCACTTCCAGGTCTCCTAGATTTCGATATAAAACGTTTTCATAACAAACCATGGCCTTTAGAGGATCACAGGTTTGACCAGAACTGCTGAAATAGTTTAACTAAGCATTATGATTACCATTTACTGAAGGGTGGCAATGGTACATAAATTGGTGGTTTACCTCTGGCAACACAAAAATTAAGATGTGTGCCGTAAATGTAAGCCACTGTTGAAATCCACCAGTTCCGTCTGGTGTCCTTCCCTTCTAAAGGACATAAACATGATTGAGGCTGCTCAGCTCAAATTTTTGATAGGTCTCCAAAAGTATTTTATGGCGTATTTTATGGCGTATGACTGAGGGAGGTGGGGGGTTCGTTGCTAACACTGAAGACCAATCGAAATTTAAACTTTTAAAATCATTTGTGGCTTTCTGTCTGAGGACTTGACACTTTTGGAAATTTGAAAACAAAAACGAACTCATTTGATGATTAAGGTAAGGTTTAACTGATCCTAAGTCAAAACAGCAAAGTAACACAAATAAATTTTCCTGTAAGGTTTCAGATACTACAATGTTGCTGTACTGTTTACTACACGTGAAACCTTATTGCTGTAATCAAATGTTTTTACCATTTTCACTTTTGCAAACAATAGATCAGCTGATGATTGGTGTATTCTACTTGGCTAAATGACATTACTGGAAAATGTTTAGAAACTAATCGTCTTATTGTGCTTATAGCACAGCTCTACTGGTAGTTAGGGTACGTGCGAGTCCTTGAAAGCCTGAAAAGTAATAATAATGAAATTCCATGCCTGGAAAAGTGCTTGAAAATCTTCAAAAATTATGTATGTATCATCAGTAGGGTGATGAACAGAAAGTAGACGACGCAACTAAAGAACACTGACAAAATTTATTCAAGATAGTAGTCGAGCGTATAGCCTTACATTATTCTTAGTTTGTTTGGGTGTGAAAAGTTTTGAAATTTGGGATCAGGCTTTAATTGTATTTACGTGTATAATGGCTGGATACAGCAGTAAGGTTTCACGTAGAATAAACAGTACACCAATACTGCACTGCAGTGTCTAAAACCTTACAGGAGAGTTTGTGTTCCTTGGCTGTTTTGACTTTGAATCAGTTAAATCTTAACTTAAGCATCAAACAAGTTCATTTTTGTTTTCAAATTCGTGCTACCTTGGCGTACCATGCTGTTTTCATTAGCTTGTTTTGTATCTTTATGAATTACGGTTTGCACAAACCGATATGGAAATAAACTCTTTAATCTTATTCTTCAGTGTATGTCTTGCAGCTGGCATTGTTGCATAATAACATTGATAAAAACATTGAAAACAATGTAAAACAATCAATCTGGTCGTTTAGAGGTCCCTAACCCCTGAATCACTTGCCCAATATTAAAAAAGGCCTTATGGAAAGGGCACATCTATAGAGCAATACCTGCAAATGAGCTAAGAACCAGCTTCATAGAAGAAATAGTTTGATCTGTAGGGAGTGTAGTAGATATGAGTCGTGTCAACAAGAAGCAGCAGCCAAAAATAAACTCACGATTTTAGATCAAGTTCAGATCTCCGATGTGACAAATTGGAAATTAATAAAAGTTCGGACACATGTTCACCACGTTCAACATAACTTATATACTAAATTTGGATGGAAAATATTGTAAGATAGAGGAGAAATTACACACCGAAATTTTGGTTTTAACTAGAAAGGTTGATGTCAAACCTAACAGTACCGTAAAAGGCTACCACTGCCATACGTTCACTTAAATTGACTTTACCTCAAATAGAGTGAAAATTCTCAAAGTACGCTAACTTCAACACTACAGATAGTTCCCTATCTAGCAAAGTTTCTACTGCAGACTGCAGTATTCTTCAGGCTTTCAAAGGTAAGTCTTTCTTCTGTTTACATTCTTAGTTATGAACACGATCACCATCTGAGTTTGAAATCGCCGCTTCGCGTAGCCTCCTGAATTTAGAAGGCCCTTCGTCACTGCTAAGCCTCACGTCTTCAGTAGGTTCCCAACCTTTCAGTTTCCATTTTGCATCCAATATGGAAACTGAAAGGTTGGGAACGGCCTACTGAAGACGTGATGCTTGGCAGTGACAAAGGGTCTTTTAAATTCGTGGCGATTTCAAACGCGGATGGTGATCGTGTTCACAACGAAGAATGTAAACAGACGAAAGACTTACCTTTGAAGAGCCTGAAGAAGACTTCCAAAATTTGCTAGATAGGGAACTATCTGTAGTATGAAAGTCAGCGTACTATGGAAAATTTTCACTTTGTTGGAGGTAAATTTAATGCAGTGTTCCACAGTAATGAACGTCAACGTTACGGACTTTTGTTAAACTGACTCCATGAAAATAGGTCTCCTGTTTCGACCGAGTGTACAGAGGGCTTATATTGTTGTGAGGACGGCCAATTATGGAACTCGTTATCTAAAGTGGCAGTTTCAGCGAGTATTTTTAGACACGTTCCCATCCAGCCATACTGCCATAAAGAGAGATGGATAATTTTCCTTGACACTTTCCATTGGATAGGACCTTTTACATGCCACTACAGACATGAGCACGAGTCAAATCGGGGACCTTCTCTTTCCGAAAATACCACGGGTGACTGAGGTCAGAGTCAAACCCAGGACCCAGGAGATAGTTGTGATATCCATTAAGCCATCTTAGATCACTCTCAGTGTATTGACCATCTTAAACAAACTCAAATACCGTAAATCGTGTATTAAAAGCCCAGTTGAAGCTAAAGCCCACCCCCTAAAATGCTGTAAAGTCAAAATCATGAAATAGTAGAGTTAAGGCCCTCAAATTGTCGTTTTTCTACAAAAACTTATCTAAAAGTTATATAATGTGAATAAAGATAGTACTGCTTGCTATGTTTACTGGCCCCCTTCTCCCTCCCTGTAGTAATAGTAGACTCTTCCTTTAGCTCCTAGCACCTGCACAAGGCATCTCTCACCTAAGCCGCCTCCCTTCTTCACAGCAATTAAAAGGATGTAAAAATTGGTATTTCAGAGATCGTTCAAAAGCTTTGAATTTTCTGTAATAGATGTCCAGAAAAATTAGAAAACTGATAACACTTGATTTAAAGCCCACCCCCCCTATTTTTGCCAAATTAACTGCATAAGCTCATGGGTGTTTAATCCATGATTTACGGTAAATGTTTGCAAAGACTTGCTCTTGCCTCCATTTAAATGCGACCATTGCCCGTATTCTTGTTGTACCTTCCATTCCTTCTGCTCTGGACAGTTTGATCGGTTGATAACCTAGTTCCAAATTTGTATCACCATGATGATGGTGGTCAGTTATTTTATAATTTAGGCCTCACTTCTATCACGATAGGTTGTACGTCAGCAAACTGTCTCTAGAAAATCACTGGCAAACTGTTGTCACACATTTCAACAAACCTTGAAGCTGTTGTAAAACAAGATTTTACCAATCTCAATAACACATTAGTGTTGTTGGCTGTCTTCCACAGTACACACGTTTCTGGATGGTCTGATTAAACGCCTTCTAAATTATTCCCCCAAAACTGCAAACAAACCACTATACAGGGTGCCCCATAAATATACTTTCCGTGCCCTCTATGACCAGCAAATATATTTCCCCCCTCCCCCCCCCCCCAAAAAAAAAAAAAATTGCTGCTATGTCTGAAATGATGGATTTGAGTTACATGTATCGGAGGTCATAGTCTTAGACGAAGGGGCTTGTCGTCCGTCGCTCGCGTGTCGCATGAATACAGAGTCTATACATATGAAACGTGATGAAACCAGCCAGAAACGCCATTGTAGACAATTAGGCATTATTAAATTGTACGCTTACGCGCTATTATCATCTATAGAACTCGCGCTGCACGTATTTATTGATAACTTGCCTTACGTTTGAAGTCAAGTCGTACATTGTCCAGAGTCACCGAGAAGCGTTTTAACTTCGCGGTAAAAGCTCCAGCCATTACCGGAAGTTAACTGGGATAGCAAAAACTGAAAAGCTTATCAGATTGCGCTAGACGACCTAGCGGTATAAATAATGAATTAGAAACGCAAGACATGATAAAGACGTTCAGCGCGAGTTCCAGTGATTATAATAGCAACATTGTTCAGAAAACTTACCACACAACGCCACACCAATCAACAAATAACACGCCACAGTAATTTCACACACCGATTGCTGTTTTTCTCTATTATGCTAGCTAGTAGCTATTATTACAGTCGATTTAGATATGTGAACGGTTTGTCTGTCTGTGTGATTGCGCTATAGCATTTTAACGAATTATCGGATTTCTGCCAAATTTTGCACACAGATTATATGGCACATTTCTAGGTCTAAGTTCGAAAATGGGTCGAATCCGTCGGGGAAATCCTCCTCTAGAAATAATCAAAGATTTTTGTTCTCAGCAAACGTACGGAGTTCGTTATTTTTTCTTCAGCTGACTGACGTCATCCACCAACCGACCAATGACTGGGGTTCGCTTAAATTATTCTAGTTCCTTGACGTTGGACACTGCCCCACTGATATGTACGAATAACTGGACAACAAAGTAAAGTTCGATAGTCGAATGACGGCATGCAAAATTAACGTAAACTACTTGTTTGGTAAATTGGTCATGACGTTAGTACGGAGCCCTGTAGAGGATACACTGTAGAGGAAAATAAAAATATTGTTTGTTATCTTGAGATAACAAAACCTCATTTATATTTATTTCTTGGTATGTCCTCTACAGGGCTCCGTACTTTGGTGCTTAGTACATTTTTTTTGGCTCGGGGGAGGAAGAAATATTCAAAACAACTTCATTTTTTTTTCAGGGGAGGGAGGGGGGAGCGAATTCTTAAAACTACTGTTGGCCAATAACTTTAGTTATCTAATTATTTCCTCCAAATAAGTCGGGCCGTGTGGCAATGTCGCCGTCGAAAAATGAAATTTTCAAAATACCAGGACCAAACTATTTGGAGACCAACAGGACACCTCCCCCTGCCAGAAAACTGCCAAACTGTGCTAAATATTTTGAACGCTGATTCACTTCACTATTATTCTAATTAAACTTCCAGTTTTAAAAATGAAACCGAAGCATCGTAGTGGGCTCGTCTTTAAATGAGAGGTGTGCACCGTCATCCCACGCCATCGCAGCTGATCAAAAACTAGAAATGCAAGTGAGTTTTACGGGTTGCTTACACCGTGGAACTGTGCCCAAGAAGCCATTTGGATTTTTCGATTGCATCCTTTAAGGAAGCATAATTAATTATTCATAGGCAATTAGTAGCCATATCGATTACTGAATTAGCAAGAGAAAACAAATCGACTCTTAGGCTACTACAATTGGTTTAAACAAAAAAAAACACCGGCTTGTTTTACGATAAGGCTTCTGGCTGGTGTCACCCCTTCATTATATATATAAAGTCTGTATCCATGCCACGAGTGAGAGCCCTTATGGTCATAGCAGACGGATAGTGAAACAAAAAGACTGTCAGTATGTCACGTGAACCACAAGTTTATAGAAACCCCTGTACACTCTCGGTTAAACGAAATCCATGGCAAAAAATTGTGGACTACAGTAAAACCTCTTTAATACGAACTTTAAGGGGACTGATAAAAATGTTCTTATTAAACGGACGAGAGAAATTCGACTACAACTTTAAAAAAAATGTAGCTTACCGGTATACAGTATTTTCTTTTCATTCGTCCTTGACCTTCGCGTTTGTGCAAGCAGACAAAACTCTGATCACTTCCCAAGATGGAGTAAACTAGCGATTGATGTTTTACGTGAAAAGAAACGAAATTCAAGGGGGAGGAAAAAGAAACCGTTACGAACAGCAAATTCGTAAAAATAAGCTACAATTGTAAATATTTGTTCGTCTTATCTATACTTTCGTATTAACAGAGTTCATTATAGCCGTATATATTTAGTGCTGACTGAGTAGCTGACCAACCAAAATCTTGAAAAAAGTTCTTATTAAGCGGGAATTCTTGTTATCAGAGTTCTTATTAACGAGGTTATACTGTAATTCGCTTTTACTAAATAGCCAAATCATTCATTACAAAATTAGTAGTAATTTTGTGATTGCTAAGCAGATTTGTATTTTGTATTAAATTTCTACTACGTACCATATTTCTCAGAAAATAAGACAATTTATTTTTTTCCAAATTTATATCATTAAAACAGCAGCATCATTGTGTAAACCCATAACTCGGTCAAGTTAAGTTGATTTTGATGTTTGAATACAGCATTCAAATCGTTTTTCGAGCGCTATCCACTGGTGCTATCTCAAGCCTCAATTAGCTTTTGGATTATTTAGCAAAAACTAAATCTATTTTGAAATTGGCCTCAGTATACCGTCCAAAATCGAATATGTTATTATAATTTTGGGCTTCACATCCAGCACCAGGTAAATTTACAGCACACAAACTAATAAATGTAATTCCAAGCCTTATGAAAGCCTTGCTAAAGTCATTTGTCTTATATAGCAGCCATTTTATTCTTTGGAATATGCAAGCCCAAAAATATGACTTATCTCGTATTCGGAGAAATACGGTACGTAATTTTATTGAGCAGATTCAAGCCCTGAAAATAGCAAAATTTGAAATTTTGAATGCAACCTGTTCAACTTTGAATAAACTTTCAAAGTTGAACTGCTCCTCGCTTACTTTCTCACACCAACACTTCAATAAGCTTTACGCAAGAGAGTATAATTTTCACCAAAAAAAACCTTTACTTTTCGCAAGATTACACAAGTTTTATAAACACTTCCAACATAATAATTCTGGAACTGTAATTTTAATCCAGAACTGCGGTAGTCCCAACTCCATACAATACTAAAGAATGAACTATACCATTGTGCAGTTTTATCGTTCCCAGTGAACGGATTAGGTTTCCAACCCGCACTGCACGATACGCATTACAAAGTTTCAGTTTATCTCAGCTGTTACCCAGTTACCGGAGGCTTCCCTATTACAATAATGCAGCCAGAAGTAAAAAAAAAAAAAAAAAAAAACTCAACAAATGAAATCTTTTGGTTTGGCCAATAATTAATAACAGTTGGCTACGTAACCGGAAAACACACAAATGGAAGTAGTACAATGAAAAACATGTTTGGATGTCCTCTATCAGGGTTCATATAAGACGTATTTCAATTTGTTTAGAACTTTCAAGGGTTTACAAGAACCAAGCTACACAAAATTAAAAGAAATGTCCCCAAACTTCTTATTATGAATGCCAGTACCTCAGAATTTCTACTGCAATAATTCTAATTCAGAGACTATGAATCACAATTAGCCCTAGGTTTGGGACCTGGTCGGGGCAGACAAATATTTTTTCTTAGATTACCATGTTTCGTATTTTCACAAAATCAGTAATTACTGATTCTAGCCTGCTGCAAGTTAACTCACGATGCTATCAAACATATTGTCAGGTCTCGAAATAAGCAGTATCACATCGCAACTTGCACCAGAAATTTGATCTTTAGCTATGCTAAGTATTGTAGCGCAGTTCAGTGACGCAACTGTCTTAAACCAGACATCATAACGACATATTCATGATCATGTTGGCTGACACGGAGATGGAAATCCTTCTTCCCTTATAGACAGACCACCTTGCGAATGCAGCCGTGGGCGCAGGAAAGTGAAACTGAAACTGCTACACAAATTTGAATTTTGTATCGTAATTCTCCTATGCAATTTTTCTGAGACAATTCGAGCCTCGATTGTACTGACCCAAATGTACCATTGCTCTATAAGACGAATAGCAATTTAGGCTTGTAAAATCCAAAGAGAAAATAGATGGAGAAAACAAATACAACTGATGATGAAAAGCTGTTTTCTCAATGCCATTATCATCAGAATCAGGTGTTACTGTACCGCATTGATGCAGAAACTTTGGTAACTGGATAACGTTGTTACCAGTACAGCAGGGATTCCACCTCAGTTTCAAACCCCATGCTTTTTTTAAGCTTTCGAACTAACCAAAGATGAGATTTGGGGTGTCTCTCACTCTCTTTGTTAGCAACTGGGAACAGGACAACGAACACTTTCCGTGTGTATGGGGCACCGCTGTTACTAGGCCCAGTGTACAATTTACTTGATACTGTGAGTGGATAGGCCTACTGTAGCTTGTTTGGGTCAGTTTATTGGATCTTATAATTCGCATTTCTCCATAGAAGCAAGATCCAACTGGTTGGAATCATCATGTTTTTGTTTGCCTTACATCTGTTAGTGCAGTTGAATTGACTTGTCTGACTGGAAGACTGCTGTACCTAAAAGCCAATCAGCAGCCAGCAAATTTCAAATTCCAAATTTCGCATTTAGAACTAGTGGTGCCCTGCAGATGCGACCTGTGAACTAAAATTTCTGCCCCTAACGTGTCAACTTCTACGAATCTATCCACTCAAGCAGACACTTACTCGAATTGCCATTTGTAACCTCATTAGAAAACCCATTTAGGCTAAAATAACTAAACGAACCATCAGGCCATGAAAAAAAAAATTCTTTCGTTTACGGGCAAGGATGCAAATTGAATCAACCAAGCATTTAATTTAAGTTTTATTTTATTTAGCTGAGCACGTGTCCTTGACACGTAAAAAGCTTTATGGGTACTATGTAGCTATGTACAGTATTCGCCAGCATAGAAGACAACATTTTTTTTTTATTTCTTCCACTAAAACTGCATCTTCGTCTTATATTCGTGTCCAAATCCATAACAAGGCCAAATTTTGACCGATTTTTTAAGTTTGAGTACACCATTCAAATCATCTTTTCGCGAGCTAGCCAGTGGTGGTAATAAGAAGTCAGTACACAGCGTAAATGATTGTTTAATTTATTTAGTAAAATCTAAAAAATAACCAAAAGTGGACCTTAAAAATTGTTATGGAGTCCACAATTAAAAAAAAAAAACCAATGACGAAAAAAATTCTGAATCGTCATTGGCTGAACTGTAATACCAAGTAGATGGGTAATGGACGCACTGGCAGATTCTCAGGTGAAGGTCGTCCGCCTTATAATCGAGCCTGTATAGTTTTGTTGAATTTATGCGCCCTAAACTTCAATTCGTCTTATATTCGAGCCAAGTACGGTAGTCACCTTAAAAAAAATATTTTTCAAATATGTTATTTACGTCAGTTAGCTAGTTAATCAATGTTTTTCAGTCAGGACAAATAACTTGTAAAGGTCTGAAGCGCTTTAATTGAAAAGGTTGTTTCTTGTCAGTTAAAATGGTACATTTGGAGTATCAAAACTGACCAAAACTTGGCAAAAATGATTTTTAGCAGTTGGACTAAAATTCAGACAAACATTTTTGATGCGCGATAATTTAAGGAACCTGCACGCGCCCGTAAACCAAATGTTTAAATGTGCATGGACTTAGCAGTACTGACTTTAAACAAGCACCAGTGATAGCTCTTTAAAAAGAACTATTCGAATGGTGTATTCGAATAGTATCAAAATCGGTCAAAATTGGCTAAGCTGTGGATTTGGGCACTAAAGTTTTAAAGGAACAAATTTGAAAAAAGGAAATGTAAGCTTACACTCAGGCCAGTAATTTCAAACTAGAGCGAAACAATAATTCTTATCACACATCTGGCACAATGAGTTTTCAGTTTTCTTTTTTTCCTCAAATACATACAGCATAGGTTAATTTTTGGACCGCAGTATTTTGGCACAAAAAAATCCTTGAAAGCTGAGCACAACGTTCAAATCATTCGCACCACCTTCAACAAGAGATACAATTTTTAATAGCACCACTTGTCAATATGTATACTACTACTCGCCGATTTGTTATGTACGGCTGAAACTCAAAACAATACCTGCTGATTGTCACTCACCGAGTGGTGACTGACATTGGAGAGGGTGCTTGAACCAACTTATCCATAGCCAACAAGATCTTTTCCCACACAATTCCTGCTTCAGTAGATTAAACCCACATGACATTAAAAAAAGGCAACATATGTACATTATGACAGAAATATCACTTGTTGAATGTTGAGGGAATTATCATTTTACAAGGACCAAGGTTTTTTTTGTAATAGCCTATACATAAATAGAGTAATCTCAAGAATTTCCAAATAAACACGGAACTTCAAGGTTTTCCATCACAGGTACAAAACCTGTTGCCTACAACCAAACAAACCAAAACTTGCGATGAAAAACTGTTCGATACACCATCGTCCATCGGGTGACGGGAACTATCACCACTTGTTTTTAGGACTAGTTCAATAATGACATGAAGTATGCGGGATTCAACTATGTCACAGATTCAACTCAACGTACTTACACACCTCACCATTGCACTACCTGCAGGCAGTGCTAATCCCTCAATTAAACTTTAGTTTTCATGACTGAATCTGCCTCAAAATATGATTTTAAGTTTTAATGAGTTCAGGAGCAACACTACACTTCACTGGAAAGTCACAAGCTACCACTTTAGTGTCTTATGGTGTTGCATCTATGTAAAAACAAACAGTACGGTATCATACCAGTCTTTCCATTCTTTAAGACTGAAGAACCTTCCCACCATTTTTTAACACTTGCTGGTGGGAGAAAAGCCCGTAGAATCTTCACATGTGCTGGATCTTCCAAGTTGACGCAATTTGAAAGTCCCGGCGGAAGCTCTCGGGCTAGATCCATCGTCAGTGCCACTTGGCCTTCTGTGCAAAGATGTCGGCACGCAGATTTTGGGCGAAACATATGCCGAGAATCTGGAGGACAGCCACCCCAACAGCAACACCTGCAACCGGTACCAAATTGACTTCTACCCATTCTTCGCCAGCTCGCAAGCAACCCCGCTCGTAGATGACAGCGGAACGATCGCCGGGATATTCTTGTTTTCTCACATCGTAACCACATTGCTTGTTCTTTATAATTTCATTGGGTTTAGGTTTACAGCACGAGAACGGCACTCCGCACGCTTCCCGGCTTCCAACGTCAGCCGACGAACAGTTAAAATAGATATTCCTATCCCAATCTTTAGGGCCTTCAATGCCGCAGCACTCTAGCCACTGTTCCTGAATCCAGTCAATCAAATTCTGTTGGTCAGGATCATCCCTGTAATGGATTATAAAAGTCTGGAAACCACCTGTGGCTTGCGATTTAATCCAGTTCTTAAAAATAAATCCTAAGATTCCAGTCGTCATTTCTAGCAACAATAATACAGCTAAAAAGGTGGCATATGCTGCCAATAGACATGTATTTTCCCGAAGGGCTCCCACACAACCAGTAAAACCAATCATGAACGTAATACCACCAATGATGATGAGTATAAAGGCTGGGTCTAATGCAATATTCGTCAATTGGCTTAATTTATTAAAAGTGTCCTTTTCCGCCCAAGCCCACACACCAACAGCCGAAATGGCACCCCCAACTAACCAAAAAATCACATTAAATCCAAAAATCAAATACTTCAAACAACAGCTCACTTCACTCTGGTCACGACGGTATTTCCTCACAGTTGCCGGCATAATTACGCATATTTTCATGCATAAATACTACGATCTAGCCACGTAAATGTACGACCCATAGCTAGCTTAGGACAAAGCATCACCCACTCAAAGCACTTCTCTCTAGCTTCGGGCATCGGCAAAACGATATCAACTGGAGCAATGGTTCTTGTGATCATAAATGTCCTTACAGATGAGAGTGAAAGCCAAATTCGGGCAGAGAAAGTAATTTTTTTTTTGCGTTTCGTGTCCAGCATCCCACTACCAGACGGCTGGGTCATCGGCCAAAGCAGCAGCCAAGCTTCCGTTGTTAGATATGGAGCCCTCATGACAAAAGCCATCGGCCCTAGGCAAACAAAGAAACACGCAACACAAACGAAATCCTGCCACCCACAATCAAGGTCCGTACTTTTTCTTCGTAACTTTATCATATATGCACTGATTGCGGAAATAATTGTTGAGAGTACAAAAAAAAAAATAATAAAAATTTGTATTTGGCAACTACACCATACTGGTGATGGCAAAACATGGGTAGTTTGTCAAGCCAATGTTATGAGCAGATTTCTTAGGCCTAATACAGCCCAAGTTTACCAGGAAAAAGGGGGAAGAGGGTATATTCAAAATTGGTTTCTATTGCCTTAAACGAAACTATACAGTACCTGTAAATTTTTGCATTCAGTTTCTGCAAAGCTGTCTCTCCCTAGAGGTTTTTTTTTTTTTCTGTCAAGATCCGGCAACCTGTTCAACCCGAAAATACGACGTTATTTTTTGTTTGCCTATACCGAAATATACATTACCTTTTATTTATAGCAGTTTTCACCCCATGGAGCTCTATTAACCCTAGATTGAAAATTCGGCTTCCCTGCCATGCTCGTAACTCGCTGCGCAGGACCGTAAGTAGCTTGGTCATATGTAACCGGATCGGACCGGAGCGGATCATCTTTCTTCACCCCAATGAACCTAGACGTCGTGGGGAGGATGGGCGGCTAAAAAAGTAATGTATATTTTCGTATAGGCAAACAAAAACTAAAATCAACCAGGTGCCCCTTGTATTTTAGTGTTTTTATTGCCACGAAATATCCATTACCTTGTATTTATAGCAGACTTCATCACCCTAGAAGGCGGGCTAGGTTCGAAGTACCCATCTTACGAGCTGGTTGCCCCCACAGAGTAAATCTGAGCGGAGCACCGGAACAACACGATCCCATGGACCCAGGGTTCTTAGTCCCATGGGCTAAAGATATTGACATCCGATGCCAGGGATCGAGAATTCGGGTCAACGCTAGGGGGAAAGCAGAAGTGCAAATAACAGAGAAATGCCAATCCTACCTTTGACGGGAAGCAGTCTTGAATCCATCGTCGCTTGGATGACCGGTATGGGATCGATGTCCTGACAGGATGGGCGACTCTGGAAGACTAGTTAGCGGATTCTGGCTGGATGCGAGGCAGCGGGTAGAGTGGCATAAAACAATGACAACAGGAACGGGTTGATCATGGATGGCGTAAGTCATGATAGAGTCACACAGGTTGATCTTGTACAATCCCCGAACCCACGCCGATCCGCTGGATCATCATCCTCATCCGAACAGGTGTCATGGAGGCCAACACAAGAAGCGTTTCGTGAGATTGATGCATCGGCATCGATAAAGGCTGGTGAGAGGCAGGTGAACGAAACGGGAGCGCAGGCAAAAAGAGGAACGTGGTGGGCTGCTTGTAGAGAGGATCGCAGATCAGTTCACAGAAGGGAACAAGATGATGGACATCATAGATAAATAGTCGGAGAAGCACATTTTGACAACGCAGACCATACGACATGATCAGCCTCTGAATCGGTCGGTCGCATGTTGCAGCTGGGAAGACTGTTGATGAACCTATGCTCGGTTCACTGTCTGTTGGTGTGGTGGAGTAAGCTGCATCCCGAGGTTTAGGTGCGGAAAAGACGGTCCCAGGGACCGGTAAATGAGCTTAGTTCTGCTGCGAGGAGTAGTGTGCTCGATCCCGAGGACAGCATCGGAAAGGAAAACGGAACACTTCGCGGCCGAAAGAAAGTCGTTGAAAGTTGTAGTGGTTTATTGCGGAAAGATGCGTAATCCTAATGCTACTCCCTTGGCGCGACGGTGGCATGGAGAGCAGGGAAGAGACCTGGTGCAGGTTTCCGAGTGAAGGACGATCCCAGGGAACACTGGCACAAAAGTAGGGGCGTCATCAAACTGCCATACCGAATAAGAGGATAAGGTCTGGCAGGATGGAGCGTCTGCAGCACGAGTCCAGGCTTGTTCAAGAGGACACGGATCGCTAGTGGCATCATGATCAGCTGAAAGTTTGGAGCAAGCCGCAACAGGTGGTGTGATGGACGGATGCACAGGATCAGACCGGCTCACAGGAAATTGTCCATGCGTAGGTAAAGTTGGAGATGCGATGTCCCTATCGGTCGGAGAAGCAGAAAGGTCCCCACGGGAAGAGCTGAACTTGGGAGAAGCCGTGACAACGGTTAAAGAAGCAACAGGCGCATCTGGAACAGCCGAAGGGTCGCCCGAAACCGAAGGCTCCATTAGCGAGTTGACAGTTGGGATGTCTGGACGAGACACAGGATCGGCAAGGACTGATTGATGCAGAGGATTGGAAGAACATAAGGGTAGCGACACCGGTACAAGAGCATTATGCAAGGATTCTTGAAAGAACGCCGGGTGTTGTGGTCGCGTGAAATACTGAACCGCCATCACAGAGGGATCGCCATATGGGGAAGGCAGTGGAGAAGGCGTAGATTTGTGTTTCGGCTCGTACAATCGTTAAGGCCGGAGAGTCGGACTGAGCAGACGGATCGCGCGATGAGCGGGATCGAACTGACGGGTTATGAAGAAGCCTTGTCCAAGAGCGACTACAGTAATAAAGACGCCGTGGCGGAGTTGTCGGAAGTGGGGAAACCCATGGCTGCTGATGACGCCGAAGGCGATAGTTTATTCTGAGACGCCGGTAACAGGATCAAAGAGCATCAAGAGTGTCCGAGGCAGTAACAACTTGATATTGTAAATCCAAATTCTGGTCAGTGGCACAGGTTAGGGATGTTTGAAGACGCGTGTTGTCGTCACGGAGGCGTTGAAATTCAGTCGCAAATGACCATGACAAAACAAAACGAATGTTGAAGTTGAGGTTTTCTAAGTCTCCGGCTGAAAAGTCCAATACCCTAACAACCGCTGCATGAACTGTGAGGCCGGTGAGAACAGTGATGACACTGAGGATGAGAGCGTAGGAACGTCACCGGGCCTGGTCAAAGTTGCAGGAATAGACTACTGTGCTGAGGATACACCCGTAGATGCTGACATAGTAGTGGTCAAAGACACGGATCGTGACACTGGAGGTGTGGGCACAGAACGGGGCACTTTTGGTGATGACACACAGTGAAAAGGAGGGAGAGCTAAAGGCTGACGGACATTCTTTATCTTCACCCCGGATCGGAACGGCAAAGTTGGCCGGGTTGGTCGAATACCAGAAGTCCCGGGAATTGCAACAGGAACAGCGGGAGACGCATTTGAAAGGGAGGTCAATTAGCGTCGATGTGTGTGATACTCAATCAAAATACAAACATGGACATATACAAGAACTAAAACTTAAAACTCACAAACACAAAACAGATACCGTAAACAAGATGCCTACAAAATTGAAAAATTAAAAATACATGTAAAAAGAAAGACCATATAATCATTCACACGAACACAACTAAAACAGAAACCAACAAACATGCACATTTCAAACAAAAATTCTGTTCACTTTCTGACATTATCAGTGATAAAAACAATCGTTGTTCCCTGGAAATGGAGTTCAAATAATAGTTCGTTTCGTTCGAGTCAACTCCAAGCAGTTTTTTTTATTTATGTACCTTCACAACTGTGAGTGCCGTGGGAAAAAATTGGAAATAAATGAAAAATAAGGAAAAGTAAGCTTTTGTTTTTAGGCTACTAAAAGGTAATTAAATGATTCTCAAGATTGCATGCGTGGTTTTTTTTTTACTTAGCGCATGAACATATTTTTTTTTAACACAAGAGGTTAAAAAAATTTCCCGCCACATGTTATTACTTTCATTAAACACTTCCTGATTCCATTGACCATATCAGCCTAAGCTCCACACACAATGCCGTTTGTGGCAGGCAAAATATCTTGGGAATTCCCGATTGGAATTACCTAGCTAAATTGCCCCTCACCTTCTGGTGGTATGGCTTCGGCTGGGAGCACCTCAAACCTGTAAAGTACCCTTTCCCGTAACAGAGTTTGTGATTTTTAGGTTATTAAAAATATTACCACAAAAATTTAACCAATCTTTGCTTACTTGAATAAACGTCATAAAACAAAAAAGGAGGGCACCCTACTTCCCAAAAATCGAATAAAGTAGGAAAATAGGGAAGCATCCCAAAAAAAATAGGAAATGTAACTCTTCATGAGTTCAAAACTGATTGGGTTCACCTATACAGATATTAGTTTGCTTCTGATGACATAAGGCTCACAAAATTATACAATAAAAAGTTGTTAATGGTTTTTTAAACGGCACACCTTTAACATCACAAGGAAATTTAGGATAGTTAACTTTGGGTGGGATAGTAAACACCCAACTTTTTCTTAGATGATCCTAAATAATTATGCTGACGTTTTTAAACTTACATTTTTGCCATCAGCATCAAAAGCAGCACAAATTATGAAATAAATACGTAATAAAAGCCTTACTTTCTTAGTAACGGGAATATATCCTGGCACTTGTCTCGCCCACCCTTCTAACGTCTTATTGTCAATTAGCTAAGCAAATCTGGTGTTGCAAGGCACAATCGAGAAGGCGTTCGTTGCACCAGCTGACAGCTGTCAAGTAATGACACAAATCAAACGTTGCCTTTCTTTTTAATAAAGGCCAATTCCAGTCACTCCTAAACCTTCCAGAAGTCACTTCCTAACCTTCTTGCACGTCTATTCGGCCATTAGCCAAATCGCTGAAATGCTACGATTTCTGAAATTTGGCTAAAAAAAAAATTGGACCACAAAGTAGCAAAAAAAGTGGGCAGGAAAAACTTTTAGTAAATGGGCACAGTAAGTTTTATTGGATATTTTTTCTGAAGAATTTTTTTTTGCCACATTTTGGACCCTTTTAGGCCTTTTGATCCTTTTCACACCGCCAACTGTCGGCACAAAGCGTCTTTTTTTTTTTCTAAATAAAAGGGCATTTTATGAAAAGGGCCAGGAAAATGACTCCCCACCCCAATCTGTGCAAGTCACTGGGGCCTTATCTTTCAACTCATTCCCCACCAAAATTTTAAAAATCACACTCGCGGGGGGGGGGGGGGGGTAACCAAAGGCGCAAAAAGAAGTTTAGTTACCGAAAGTCCACCAAAACATGTGTTAAATTGTATAAAAAAATGTAAGCCGCACCATGGCAATAATAATTCTTGTGATTTTGGACAAGAATTGAAATAACAAGTCTTCAGATTATTGAGCCAGCGGAAATAACCAACTAACGTCCTGTCTAAATACAGACAACAAAAATCAGAAAAACTGCTTACTTTGACGTTTCCTTTCCCTCTGCACAAGACTCAACAAAATAATATCTCTTGTTACCTGGCGAGAGGTTGAATAAAGATTAAATAGAAAGGCCATTTCAATTTTTTCCCTCCTTGACATTTACACAAAGCAGCTTGTGTATGATGCAGCAGAAGAAAAAAAAGAAAAACACAACTACAAAAGGTCATTTATCCACACCTTTTTATTCAAAAACGATCCACCAACAGTTAAAGAGAACAATATATTCGTTGATTCCAAGGCAATACGAACAATTACGAGGCAAAGTAAAATAACGAACTACTTTTTTTTTTGGAAGAAAGTTAAACGATGAACACTGATTTTGCCTGAATCAACATCTCAAAAAGAAAGATTTCCAATTCCAATCAGCTGTTTAGTTAGACCGTTTTCTGCTGTTTAAATAAGTTTTTCCTTTTTCACCCATAGTTTAGGGACATAGCTAAAAAAAAAAGTATTGGTTTATTAAAGGCACAGAAAGCAGAAGTGGATCCAGTGCCAGAATTAGCCTTTTTTTAAGCAGGGCCACATTTTTTTTTTGAGGGGGGGGGGGGGAGGCTGGAGGCACTGCTGCGGGCCACAAATCTTTCTTGAAGGGATCCCCGGTCACTGACGGTGCGACTGCTGCCTAAAGAAAAGGCCTAAAATTTATTGAAGGAGGTCCTAATGAACGATTAGGCACTGGGCCTCTATAATTGTATTTCCAAGGAGGGGTGTGGAAGGGCAAAATATTGGGCTACAAAGCCCTACCTTTTTTTAATGTGAAGTTCAGGACCCCTACTTCCTGGGAATTTTTCCCCTTCCCTTCTCCCCAACCCCCACGTTCAGCCAACACTGTACAATTTTTTTAATTGAACTAATTAACCCCCCCCCCTTCCCCACTACTATAATATGTTTTGATGGAACTAACTTTATCCTATGTTTTTTGTTTGTTTTGTTTTGTCTTTTCCACTGTGAATGTTGGGTTAATGTCTCCCGGTATAGTAAGTCCTGTCCTCAATTCTTACTTTGCTTGTAAAAATTAATTCACCCCAATTTTTTATCATGAATTTTTGGCTCCCCTGCCTCCTGGGTCTGTATGTCTTGCAACACCCCCCCCCCTACCCCGCCGAATTCAGGCTTTGTCTGCACCCCATTTTAGGAATAGAAATGATGCTGCAGCAAAAAGAGAAATAAACAACTCCAGTCATCGCACCCGAATCTAAGAACTTTTTAAAATGAAATATTGACCCACTATAATGAAATAATGATGGCCCTCTGTAGCAAAGATTTTGTTGCTAAGATGTTCATCGAAGAGACTGAAGAACAGTAGAATAGAAAATACATTTAGTCGAGGTTTATCGAAAATGATCGAGGGTGTACAAATCGATAGTGAAGTTTGGATTTAAGAACCAAGATGGCGAACTGGAGAACATATCAAATGTTGTCTCATCTCATCTTAGTACCATAAGCAAACGAGAAATACCCTAAGCAAGTGACAGCAAGCTCTGATTGACTGTTACGTTCCTACGTCATCTGCTTCGGCCAATGAAAGCAGACGATATACCAGCGATCATCTAATAGCTCGCTTCTGCAAAGGAACACAAGCACCATCTCATAGCATAATTGGAAACCACGAGGGAGAAATCCAAGGCCAACTGAGATTGAATAGCCGCCACTCCGCAGTGCAGCAAGAAGTGGAAAACCACGACGGAGAAATGGGAAAATGGCTGACAAAGTGAATTCACTACTTATGCCCACCTGTCTTCCCACACGTAGTGAAGGATGTAGCCCACTGAGGATAAGTGAGGGGGGGGTATGGGATGGGGGATGGGGACGTGACACACCATTTACCAAGCTCGTGTTGGCCTTAGACCAGTTACCTGCTAGTTAATCTAATTTTAATGACCAGCAGTTCGCTATATATATATAGTCACAGATGTTGTTTGACTAAAGGTCTGGTGCAAAAGGTGTCACAAAATAATGAAGAAGAAAGAAACTTGCAAAAAAAAAATAGTTTAAATTCAAGGTACGTATATCAAAGGAGAGGCAACAGAATGAGTAAAGCAGAAGTGTGTATGGGTTGCCATTCAACGAGTAAATCGTATAGAACTCGTACAGTTAAATTTAAATCTTACACTTAAATCTCGCAGTTTACTCCCGGCAGGCAGGCATACCGGATTTATAATGTTAGTTTGTGTAGGCTTTGCCCACTTTACCTAACAAACATTCCTTAGTCTATTTATCACATGACATTCAACAATTTCTAGCCAGAGTACCTTTACTTGTGCAAACTTTAGTAGTTTTGAGACAAATCAACTAAGAATAGTCTTAGATATAAAAAAAAAAGATTTTCGGACTAAAATCTAACAGAATGTTCCACCTGACGTTGTGTTGCCTGCCATGGGGGAAGGGGGAGGAAATTGGAGTGTCATGGATTTATTTTGCACCCTCTTAAGTGGGGGTGGGGGTCACAATAGGCCCGTCAAAGCAGGGGGGGGGGGGAGGGGGAGTCAACATTAACACTGACCAAACTGGAAGAAAAAGTCAGTTTTGGATCTCAAAAACAACACTTTCAGCAGTCAACATTTTAAAAAGCGTGTAAGCTTCTGGTGGGCAAGTACCCCTACCCCTCATCCTTAAGTTTTTTTAAGATATTGATGCTATTTGTAGTCTCATCTGGTGAATAGTTTTTTTAAACCATTTTCTGAAAACGTTGTTGCACCATGGGGTATTTTTACTGTTGCACTATGGTGATGGTGTGAAGAGCGCATGGACATGCTGGCTCCAACTGCCGTCTTATTGTCAATATGCATCCTTTATAGCAAATAATGAGCTACCGTCATGAATCCTGAATCTCGGTCAAAAAATAGTGTAAAGAACACTTCTTTAAATCATGGCTTGTTTTCCACACAATTGGGAACCTATCTATGAAAAATCCTATTTTTCCATTAGTCCAGAGGAAATCATCTACATTTAACCTGAAAAGGCATAAGAAACGCTTACTTTTTGGGTTGGGGTGGTGGGGGGGGGGGGTCAGAATATGTGGGGGGAGGAGGAGTTCATCGAAAATTTGGAGGTCACATTTTCAATTCTTCTGGCCCTCCTCCGCCCCACCAGACATAAATAATGACTGGTCCCATACATGCAAAATCTACCGTATCCTGGTGTCCAAGATATGCGACAAAATTGCCATCATCCGATAAAATCCGCAAAATCACAATTAAAAATGCTCTGAACAAAGTTTTACACTCTGAACAGACAATTTTACATTCTAGAACAGATAATTTTATATTCTGAACAAATAATTTTACACTATAAACAAACAATTTTACATTCTGAACAAACAATTTTCCGTTCTGAACAAACAATTTTACATTCTGAACAAACAATTTTACATTGTGGATACCAGACAGTTTGGCACATTTAGCATGTATGACCGGTTCCTCACGTCAAAGGAAGTTCAATTTCTTAAGAAAATATTTGGCAGGTGGGGACTGGGGAGGGGGTACCTTAGCACCACACTGCATTCATCCTTTGTAATCTTAGTTATGCAATACGGTAAGTTCCTAATCTATTTTACTGAGGCAACCAAGAGTGAAATAAAATTATAGTGATCCACATCCATACTCCAGTCCCCAAGTGGCACACTCACAACCAATGAGTGTGTACAGGGCCACCTCACTCACGCAAACAGGGTAGGTAGCCAAATACCAGGCACACTATAGAAACAATGTCAAACTCAATTTAACTGTTGTTATATTAATCGTCATCCTACCTTTTGTTTCCTCCCCAGACCCAACTTGCTTCCAACTCGACTCAATGAAAATGGGAATGAACTCCTGACCAAAGCAACTGGCACCAGGCCAGATACATAGACTCAAACAACTTAAACACAAACACATTGCATTTGCTAGCTGCAGGCAGGCGTGCCTTTCACATTCATAAGAGACAAATGTAAAACAAACATGTAAAGGTACGTGAAGTCAGCTAAATAATGAAAAATCATATATTAAAAACCACACTTTTGTGCATCTGCACTTTGTCCAACTGTTGAACTATTCAACCAATTCTTAAAACTGCTAATGTAGTGCTCGGTATCCCTATGCCTACTTTCAGTTGAGGAATTACACAGCAGTAGGTGATTATGAGAAGAAATGGTTAGTTGGTTTGAATCCTAGTTAAGTCACTACAGATGATCACGCAGTGTGATTCGTCTGATTCATCAGATACTATGTTTTGCAACTAACATGGTTTTTGCAGAAACGGAAATTAGATGTAAATATTAGTATTACACAAGGAAACACGATGGAGCCAACATTGTGAACAGCTAAGAACGACAAGTGAGAAGCAATTATGACGAAAGAGTTCATGTGCCATCGTGACTCCGGGAATTGAAACCGAGTCTTTGTCTTAGGCCACCAAGCAGCAGACCACTACGCTAACTCAACACTATCATAATCATTGCTAACTTGCCATATGAATTAATTTCAGCATACAACAAACTGAAGTCAGGAAGTGCCTGTACTCTAGACTCTCCGTTTCTTTAACACCGTTGCAGCATACTGCATATTTTTCCAGGGTTACATGGTTGAATTCAAGTAACAGGGTTGAGTTTAAGCACCGCCTGGCACCAGTTTGTTGTAAGCTGTCGTTAATTCATATGGCAAGTTAGGAGCAATTATGATTTCAATTCCCGGACTACCGATGACACATGAATTTTTTCATAATTGCTGCTCACTTTTCATTCTTAGCGGTTCACAATGCTGGCTCCACTATGCTTTTCGTTTAATATCTTTTTGAAATTACTGCGTTTTTTACCAGTCAATGATTTTTGCTGTTTAGTTTGCTGTTCGTCTTGTGTTAGTCTGACTGAGGGTGCTAAATCCTGTTTCATCCTACCATTTGTTGTGTCTGCTTGTTTTGTGATCACAAATGTGATTTTGTGATTCTGCGGCTTGTCGTAGAAATTTTCAACAATGTAAGAATGCGTTTCCTTGACTAAATTCATTTAAATAGTGTGCGGCTGACGTCGAGTGCATCACTGGGACAATTCAAGCAGTGAAGGCCTACGTAATAATGAACGTATTACATTACAATTTTCTACTGTCCATCTCAGTTGCAAATCCCGGATGAAGCGTAGTCTAGCAGTCGTTGCAGATCGCCAAACATTTTGGTGAAAATATTTCAGTCTTAATTTTGCGTTTATTAAGACCGCC
>JAHWFP010088043.1:51835-84106 GCA_023313725.1 Lithobius niger | reverse complement strand
TTTGGTGAAAATATTTCAGTCTTAATTTTGCGTTTATTAAGACCGCCCGCGCACTGAGCGACTTGGCCGCGCGGCCAGGTTGCTGCAGCCAATGACAATGATTAATGCGTGAGTTTATGTAAAATCATGCATTAATCATTGTCATTGGCTGCAGCGACCTGGCCGCGCGGCCAAGTCGCTCAGTGCACAGGCGGTCTACAAGCGAAAGTGGAATATGGGGGTTTCTCGTATCGGACACTATCAATAACACAATAACAATAACAAATTTTATATAAAGTGGTACCGCATTTGTCAAAAACATGTTAAGATGGTATTTTTTTTAAGTATGGGGGGGAGGGGGGTTGTGGCTATGAGCCACGTGATTTTTTTTGGGGGGGGTCTAGGATCTGGCCACAGATGACCACACAGGAGGGAGGGGGGGGGGTTAAAATGGCTTAAAAAACGGCCACGTGGTTTTTGAATGCCCCCTTAGCATTGTTGGCTCCAAACCAACTGAATGCCAGACAGAATCTTACGACTGACCAAGTTACATACTGGACTTTAAAAAAGTCACAGTAAGTCAGTGTTAGGTTAAAGGTACATTCCCTGTAGCAGAATCAGAGCGACGCTACGTCGCAGTACGGCTGGCAGTGCTGCAGTACGATTTATCCTGCACTTTTTTCTGTCTTAGTTTTCTTTTTGCGATAATTTCGCCAAAAATTGACCGATTTTGACGTTCAAATACACCATTTTAACCGTTTTTTCGTGAGCTTTTGAATGGTACTATTGTCATGACGATAGGTTTGGTCGTTCTCAAGTTGTTTAGGTAAAACAACCTAAAAAGGTTTCGACAAAAAGTTGTCGCAAGAAACTTGTTCATGAACCCAAATAGGCCTAACTCAAAATTTTACACAATCCAAAATACCATCTTCACACCCTTCCTGCCACCCGCAGACACCTCCCTCTTCCCGCAGACCGTTTTTAGTTTGCAAAAAGCTTGTCGCAGACCGGCTGAAAATATTCTGCTTCTGGGGGTACATTCCTCCCAGTTGGCTTTCCTTCATGGCTCAGTTTTACAACGTTACGCTTCACACACATGTAAATGTTGCCACAGCATTACTTTTCCTTTTTTTTCCCCTTGTGAAAAACGATTTTGCTACTCTTACTCTAACCTATTGTAAATATTGCACAAAGGATGCTCGAACATATTGAGAAAGTGATGTCCTTTTAAAGGGTTAAGCCATGTTGACTGAGTCAACACTACAGAACCTGATCTAAGCGGATCAGGGAACTAGGTAAGCGGACAGGTAATCAATTGGTCCTCACCACCTTATTTCTTGTTTTTATTTAGTACTCGCCACATCGCTCGCTCCGTTGGCGTCGTCTCGCTATGCTTGAGGAGGTTACTTATTATATTCACATACTAACTGACAGATATTTCTTGCCCAAAAAACCTGCATCTCTTTAAATAAGGTTTAGATGACTCCATATTTTGTCGCAATTCGTAGCCACCCCTACTACTAATTTTACAACCTGATCCCTGTTTTAGCATAGTTAACAACATTTCATGCGGTTTGAACGTAAGTTAGGCCTACAGAAGGCACTAACTTATACCGAAAGCTGCTCATGATTTACCACAAATAAGGAGAGAAACCGCTGATGGCTTTACGTGAACACTAATGCTCGAACCTTGCTGTTTGAACTGATACAAATGCAGACCTAGAAATATTCTTGGCACCCTTTTCTGTTGCCAATGTATTTCCTTTACGTAATTTAGTATTTATAGGTAAGCTGAGAGGTTATATCAATTGGTCCTTACCTTACCACCTTATTTCCAGTATTTATTTAGTATTGCAAGGTATGAGCAATATGAAGTGGTTTCCACGTAGGGGCGAACCAAATATAAAATTTACCGAATGTCAAATACACAACCGAATACTCAACTTGCTACATACCAAATCCACAACCGAATCGTTAAACTACAGAATAACAAATACCAAATATTCGGTACCAAACAATTGATGTAGTTGGCCGAATAACGAATAATTCTGCCGAATTCTTGACCGAACACCAGTAAGTTAAGCATATGACATTTATTTTATTTTCCTGTTTTTTTCCCATAGGCCTATACGAGATGGTTATGCTACATACACTTAAACGTAAGTAAATCTTGCAAAAGCTGTATATGCGTGGGATGCAGGAAAATAACGAGAAGGAATGTCCTTTTAACATTTATCTCATCAACGAACATGTTCAGAACCTCTTCCCTCCCAGACTTTGTTTAGCACTTCCTTTCTGTCCGTTTTTTTTTTTTTTTTTAGTAAGAACCACGAAAAGCTAATTTAAAATGTACTTTTCTAAAAATACTTAGCCCCAGTCGAAATCCAGCAGCAACATCAACACAGCCAAGTACGGACGTGTATTCTTAGATCACACAATCTGTCTTGCAATGAAATTATAACAAAGTTCTGACAAACAACAACAAAAAATTTATTTGAATTTCCTAGAATTTTTCATATTTTCCCTATTCATATTTAGCAAACTTCATGATATTTTGTGTTTACACTGTATGTAATCTGTTTACTACCCTAGATAGTGATGGGTCCCCACCCCATTGTGTGTGTGTGTGTATGGAAGGGAGGGGATGGGGCACCCCCCCCCCCCCCCGTTTTTTGTTCAAATGTTCATTTCCAGCCAAAGTATTACACATGGTTCATATGAAACCCGGAAAAGTTGGGTAATATGCAAATTGAAACTAAATTTGAGGAAAAAGGAAAATTTGAACACACGTTTAAATAATTTATTTTTGCATTTCCATCATCCACGGTCATTGGTATACCAAGAAATTGTGTTGGGGGGGAGGTAGAGTTGACAAAAAAAATGGAATTAAAACACTAAAACCAAAAATTGAGGAGAGGATCTAGGGAAGACGGGTGGGGGAACGAGAGTTAACAATAATTTTGAGCAATTTTAAGCGCCCTGCAACTCAAAAACTCGCCGAAATTAAAGAAAAAAATGAAGTTAAATACCATAAAAACGAAAATGTAGAAGACTATGCACATTCTTGCTATCGATTTGGACCGAAAACAATGATATCTCTCCAAAACAAAGTTTGTTAAGGATTACCGTCAGACTTTTCAGTGGTTTCAGTTGTGATATCAAACACCAAGCTCTCTCACCAAGTTCATGCCACTAACTAAGAATTCAAACGTTTTAAATGAAATAACTGAAAATTAAGCAGTAAGCAATATTCAGATTTAACCTTCCAACCTATTCTTCAGTCGGATTAACTTGGCGAATGGTGTTGGTTGTTGGTTTCACGACATCAAACGGCTGATTAGCTTTGCGGTAATAAGTTTTGTTTTGGGGAGATAAAAAAAGTTACAACCACAGCAACAGTTAACACGTGCAATATGTTTTGAAATCTTTTCCTTTCCACAACAAAAAATGGGTTCTTTCCTACATCCCCATTACCACCGTTAGTTTTTACAACTTGTTCTTTCACTAGGAGGAAAAAATTAACTAAACAACTACCATAAACATATCATGCAAAACTCTCACAGTTCAACTCTTGACTTAAAAGCTCAAATCCATCCCAAACATTACCTCCTCTCAATACATACTTCTGCCTGCGTCGTGTCATATCAGCAAGTGGTCACACGCACGACCCCAAGTTCATCTACAGCTTAGATTTCATTTTTTTAGCACTATCTGTGATAAATTGAAGGAGACGGCCATTTGAGTACGCAAAAAAGACACTCCTCTATTAAAACCAGCTCAAGCATGGACCATGAAAGCTTGAACTAAACTCAGCCAAAGTAATTTCTACGAGAACAAAATTTAGAATACTAAACTTACTGAAACAGAAAGTGTTTTATTTTATGTTCATGTTAATGTAAACTTTAAAACAGCAGATGAATTTTTATCTTCCGCATTGCAGACGTCTTGGACTGGATTTAACGTGCATCCCTCCGCTCCAACCTAACACTAACTCGCCATATCGTTCGCTTCGCTCACTCTATTACGTCGATCTTTGCTTCACATAGTTTATTTGATCACCAGAGCATCACAAAATGTATGTACTAATTATTTCGATGCAAGTTAATTGCATTTGTTGATCACGGTTCGTTATCAAATTTCGCAGCACACCTGCATTTCCTGTACATCATTCAAAATGTACGATTTGTTTGTTCGCCTCTTACTCCGGAAGTAAGGCCCATGCAAAGGTAAAAATAGCACCAAATGAAAGATTGAGAGAGAGCAAAGTGAGAAATGCATTAAAAAGGTTTAAGGGTTAATCCATCTTTTATACTGTGTTAGGCTGAGTTTTTAGTTGTTGTTGAAAAGATTTACTTTACGTTGAAATTGCACATCGTCCTCGCTCAAACCACGCACCTCCATCCTCAGGTCTGTTTATTCCGTGAGTCCAGCCATTCGGAGCAAAACAGTTTTAAGATCGACAATCCACGTGTAGTATTTCTAATACAAAGTATGGTGCAAATAAGTCGTCCTTTTAGGTTTCTTTTTTGGCAACCAAGTTTCTTTCTGGTAAGTTTGCCTGAACGGGCAACTTTGCCTGATCGAACGTCATGAGCAGCTTTCAGAGCCATTTTTCGCGTATTTAACCTTTTATATGTCTAAAACGAGCCCAATTCATCATAGACGAGACAAAAGTTGAAGTATTAAAAACGGAGTCCAAACAATGCACGAGATGGGCAACAATGGAGAAACGACAACGACACTAGGTTCCCTTAACAAGTCAACTCTAGAGACGGCCGTGGCTGAGTTGGTAAAGGTGTGTGCCTGAGGTTAAACGAGCTCCTTCAAGTTGTTAGTTCGAGTCCCGTCTAGGTTAGCCCTAGTTTTATGGAGAAAGACCAGGGTTGGCATGGTATTTACCAGGGGTGGTTTTTAACGCCCTAGGATAAACAACTTTTTCCCAGTTATACCCAGTTAAAGACAAAAATAGGTGTATAACGTGTGAAATATAATTATATTAGTTTTAAAAATTAAGTAGTGTTAATATAATTAAAAATGACTTCAATTCAAGAGATTAGATTCAAAATATGTTTGCTGATGCAACATTTACATAGGAAAATGAACATAATTGTGTATTATAAGTACAATAATTATAACTGAAATGCTAAAAATTCTCATAATGAAAGTTTCTATTTTAGTAGTTTCACTACATTCTGTTACTTGAATTTTCGTTTCAAATAGAATTACTAACTACTATAGTGTTAATCAGCAGTTAGGCTCCAAACTTTAAAAAATGCACGTAATAAAAAATAATTATAAAAAATAACATTTTTCCCACTAATCTGGTATTTACTAGGTTTTACCGGTATTTATCAGTGCCCTGTCCAAACTAGTTTTTCCCGGGAAATTGCCAAGTACCCTTGCCAATCAAGTTACAGCAATGAAAATAGGCCTATCCGAAGAGTCATTTTACCTTTAATTTGGTGCTACTCTCCTTGTTGTAGGTGCCTTAGTTCTAGAGGAGTAGAGGTACAAGCATATCGTACATTTTTTAATGATGTAGAATGATGTTACATTATGTACTAATGAACATAATCCATCAAAAATGGCTTTAACTGAAAAAAAAAACTACCGGTAGTTTATATTTTTCCCAGGGCACTGAAAACCTGGTTAAAACCAGCCCTGGTAAATACCACGTCAACCATGATTGTAATTATTAGAGTCGATTTAGACTCTTACGCGAACGGTTTGTCTGTCTGTCTGGGTGTATGTCTTGTCTGTCCGTCTTTGTGTTCGTGCTATAGCGTTTGAACGAATTATCGGATTTCTGTCAAATTTTGCACACAGATTCTATGGTGCATTTCTAGGTCTAAGTTCGAAAATGGGTCGAATCCCTTGGGGAAATCCTCCACTAGAAATAATTCAAAGATTTTTGTTCGCAGCAAACGTACGAGGTTCGTTATTTTTTCTTCAGCCGATTGACGTCATCCAACCACGACCAATTACTGGGAACTATGTAGCCTTCATCAGCGGCTGATGTCACCACCAACCGACCAATGACTGGCAACTTGCACAAAATATTCTGCAGATCACTGACGTAAGTACGTGGCCCCACTGATGTGTACGTTCCTACATATCAGACATGCCGAGTGGCATCATCGCCATCGGATAAATGAAATGTTCAAAAAGCCAGGACTCAATGGTTTGGAAGCCTCCCGTGTCACAAAACAGCCAAACGGTGCTGAATATTTTTAATGTTGATTCAGTTCACTATTGGTCTAATTAAACGTACAGTTTTAAAAATGAAACTGATAGAAGAATCGCATTGTGTGCGTCTTTAAGTGAGAGGTGTGCGCCGCCGCCATGCCATGCCATGCCATGCCATCGCAGCTGATCAAAAACTACAAACGCAAGAGGCCACTGGTTTTACGGTTGCATACGCATCGTGGAACCACAGCCAAGAATTCATTTGGGTTTTTGGATGGTACTCTTTAAGGAGGGGTAATTATTTACTGGTGTTAGACAATTACTAGCCATATCGATTGCTGTATTCGCAAGAGAAAACAAATCAACTCTCACTATAATTGGTTTAAACAGGTTTATTTCATTGATGACATAACATTGGATCATCATGATTGAGCGGTGGGAGAGCTCAGACTAGTTACTGAAGAAATGATATCCAGAAAGAGGACGATATCCAGAAAGAGGACGCTGGCAAAGTCCTTGCTAGTCAGTGCTGGCGAGGAAAACGTTAGAGACCACCATCATTCTTCAGCAGCTACGAGATCTATTCTGGACAATTTTTGGACGTTCTCATGACCCACTGCTACGAGCTATGTGGTTTTCTAGTTCGAATCCCGGGGATAGGTTAAACATAATGAACTTACTTTTTTAATGTCTGCCTATTGCAAATCCCATTGTACACACTTGACTGCAGTTTCACTGAACTAACAGAATTTTGTTGAATGACTCGGGTCAATTCAGAAACTTACTTGACGTCTTCGATAGAAGCAATCCAGGGTACTTAAGCAGAAATATCAGACTGTGATAAGGTCTGAGATACATCTAGCCAGAATAAATCCCCTAGTTGCTGAGGAAGCTCCGTAGCCTTCCACACTGACCTGGGCTAGTATTGGCTGGCAGGGAAGGAATGGCACAACACCATGCAGGTTATCTGGGCCCATACTTCAACGAAAAAGCTTAGTGTACAGATAGGTGGAAAGTTTGGTAGGCAACAAGCTTTACTAAGTCGGCAGGGCTGGAAACATGGTCAGCAGGACAGCAAAACGTCGCCCTACTAAGGGACTGATCAGCAGATAACGCTTGTAATTCTAGTGATAACGTTCCAAACCCCGTACCCTATTTTCTTAATTGACGAGCTAATCCACAAACATAGCAGAGAATGCATGAGGAAAATTTAAAAGACATTGGAGAAAAGCTTGTCACACATCAGCCACATTTATTCGGGTTCAGGATGTAATGTCATGGCGGATGCTTTATATTCTATCCTCCTTCACCCCCCATGCACCAATAACCTAATTATGCCACGTTACGTAACGTCTTCAACTGCATGTCGCAACCTTCCTACAACATCTTTAATTGCACGTCACAACCTTCCTGCAAAATTGTCCCTCTTTGTTTTTATCTTTTTTCTTTATTTACCAATTATTAAAGTTCTTTTCTTCTTGGCTTCAGGCCAATGCATACGCCATTGAATGCTAGACTCGGGAGAAACAGACAGACGTGTGGGGGTGTTCAAACTCAATCCAAGGGAGTCATGAATGAAGGAAGACACCTGCTGCTCTTACTACACCCGTTAGCTAATTAGAAAATAAACACACTAACAATCACCCTAAAGAATGACAAATGACGTAGTTAACATGATGTGGAAGTTGGGGGGGGGGGGGGGTGAGGTTGCATCACGCTGCAAACACTGTAAGAAAACACTATAAAAAATGACCAAAAGTGTGGAAGAGCAACCGTTCAAAAGTAAGTGAAAAAAAAGCTCTAGCATAGTTCCTGAGCCTACATAGACCTCCAGATACAGTTCGATACTGCAAGAGACTATACCATGCTCCTTCAGCAGATATGGAACTTATTTTGGACACTCTCGTTCCGACAACATTTGGAAGTTTCCCATTTTAAATCCCAGTTTTGTCTCTCCCTCTCTAGACTTCTTTCTGCTTCTAATGCATCATTAGGTACAAAATTTAACTGGTTCATCTCTAAGACCATTATTTTACTTCAGACAACGTAACCATAAATACATAGTTCTCTCCCTGCATCACCCAAACTTTCTTATAAGTGCAAACAAGCAAAACCACGGAGAAAGCAGCATCACATTTCACTCTTCGCATACTTACGAAATTGAAACCTCCCCATTGCTATCGTAACATCAGAAGGCACGATTTTAGATTGAATGTAAACATCAGGCACCCTGTTTTCCCGAAAGAGGCGTACCCATCCCACAAGGCAAAAACTATTCCAGTTTTCTACACGAAGTGGCTTTCTGTCTGCAAGTACTGCAGAACAAATTAGTATTGAAATAGCTGTAAGGTATATATTTTCAATACACAGTGTTTTCTTTTGCTGCGGCTGACAACACTGTGATGCCGCATTTCTATTATAGTGTGTCCCTTTGGGCAAGGCTAACACGAGAGTTGGCAGTCTAAAAGAGACACAAAAGTTCTAGATTGTTTATGCAAAATAGTTGTGCATATTATATTATTATTGACAAATTATCAACATTCAATTTAGGAGAATATTCCAAAAAATCAATCTTGCTTCCCCCCGCCATCCCTCGTACTTAACACACTCAAGTGAAAATGTTGTCAGATTTAAACATTTCTTCACACTTTCATGATCAATTTTTTGTAGTGTTATACCCCGTCCTGAGAGCTTCTTTAACCTGTATACACGCGCATTAAATGAGAAAGGCGTGTGGAATGGGTTGGACATATCCGAGGTGAAGTAGATGGATCGAACATGCTTCCCTTCACTTCACTGGGTGCTCGGAACGCAAATGCGGGTAAAACTCTGAATTACTAAAATTCCATCATCAGGTGATAATCGCATTTTGTTTACTTTTTACTCAACAGTATGCACCACACATAAATAAAGAAAGTTTGCACTAATTTTCAAGGGAAATTTACATGACCACTAGCACCTATTACTTAACCTTTTTTTTTTTTAATTAAACTATTTATGGGCTGGTGGCACGACAGCGTGAGTGTTGGCCCAAGGATGAACTCATTAATTAAGCGACAATGGTGTGTTCTGGTGAACGGTTGAGAATCTAGTAACCAACTCCCCATCCCCATGCTTTCCCTCTCGCACTCAGAGCAGGATCAAAACTCATCCAGATTCGACTCTCATTTCTCTCAATTCGGGATTCGAATCCAAATGAAAAGCCTGCATTTGGAACGTAGTATTACTAGGGGTGTCTTTTTTCTTGCTTAAAGGGCGGAGAGAGGGAGTGGACGCTTTCATTTTAGCAGTTGGCTCAGCGTCGTTCACTTGTTAGGATGTTCACTTCCTGTGCAACAATCTAAATGTGGTACCCTATCAAAACAGTTTCTGATGAAAGGGTGTTAAGGTACATTGAATCAGCACAACTTCTACGTCACTTTCTATGATATTCATTGTGTCAGAAAAAATTGCAACTGTTCTGTTTTAACAGTTAACAGCTATGCTGGTGGCCAAACACTTTGTAATGTGCATCCAAGCCCAGTTTTTAACTTTACTCTTTTAATCTAGAGAAAGCATGATGCCGTTTCTCCTTTTCCATTAATTGTGTCAGAAAAACTTGAAACCGATCTGTTTTAACAGTAACAGCTACACCGGTGGCCAAACACTTTGTAACGCGCATCCAGGCTCAGAGGTTTTTTTAACTAACGTTTAATTTAGAGAAAGCAAGAAGTTGTTTCTCTTTTTTCAGCTGGGAGTCAAAACGACTTTCATATAATTATAAAGATAAGTTTTGATTACAGTTATTGAGCCCAAGTAAGCAATTTAAAATAGACTAAGTAATCAATGGTGGAATCCTGGAAGTGGGTATGTCATTTTCTAACAACGGTTTCTGGTCCACAAGATAAAATGGACAACCAAAAATACAATTGTGTGATGTTTTATCTGCCCCCATCCCCCAGTTTACATACAGAATGTATTTTACCATGCCCATAAAAATGGTGGGTGCGCTAGTTCAGGGGTAGCAATACACTTCTTGTCTAAGACAGGAGTGTGCTACCTTTGGTGTTTTCAAAGAAATTCTTATCTCGCGACTAGAGCATCAAGCTGTATCTACAAATGTTTGCCAGCTAGCCTACTACCTTAACCAATGCGGGCGTCAGTTTAGTCCAACTAGCCTAACCTCGTAGGAAATCTGTGAAAGACACTTCACAGTCTTCATATTCCGATAATTCATACAGTTTGGAAGTTAATTGCAAAATAAACTCCATAAATTAAAAGTCTCCTTTGTAATCTTTTTACTGCCCGTAAGATCTAGTCTACAGAGATATTTTAATTATAGCCTATAGAAGCTCTCAAAGGGTAGACATACATAAATGGCAAAATTTGTTTGTGTGCGGAACAACAGCGTTCTTGTTTGATGTGTTTTGCAGTAATTTAAAATCTACATTAAAAAAAAAAAACTGTCAAAAAAACAAGCCGGGTGTAGCCAGCCACCGTCATTACCATTTCCTAATTTGTCTCTTTATAAGGCCAAAGACGACACACCCAAGAAATTACTATAGCAACACCTTCTTACCTTATAGTGTGTTTTGGTCTTTTGGAGACTTGCTGCTACACATTATGCCACCAAAAGTGGACGTCCAAGTAAACTGTGCAGCACCATCTAAAATTGGAAATAGTACAAATTTAGAAAGGAAAAAAAACGAAAATCCAAAACCGTCAACGAAAACCAAAAAAATATCTTATTCAACTCCTTCTTTGTGAATCACACCATAACATTTTTTGCACAAGATAATTTTGTTACCCCTCAAACATGGTTGCCACCACTTGAATTTAACTAAAATATCCATCTTTTTTTTTAGTGACAAGCAGAGCAAATGAGCTTCTTACCCCGTCAGTTTCTCTGTCTGTCTGCATCCGATTACCATATCCAAATATGCATTACCTGATTTATTTCAGATTCTCCACATAGCCTTTATACACATTCTTTAAAACCTACACTTTTCCGTATTCGTTTCACCCTTGTCATTTTTCATAAATTAATAAAATGGGCAAGGGATTTTTAAAGTAAAATAAAAAATGAAAAGAGTGGAATTGACACGATTTTTTACTCCAAAATTGTCTCGGAAGAGACAAATTTTGTCAAACGTAAATAATGCTTTACTAAACAACCGAAGCACACCGGCCAGTTTTGTGGTGCAGATTTTTGGTAGTTAGGCCTACCTTTTTATAGAAAGAAATTTTACAACCTAAACTGCTTCTATAACCTATTACTCCACACCTACATAGGGTTGTAATTTTTCCGGAAAAATAAAATTCTCGGAAATACCCAGATATTTCCGAAAAATTTCGAAAAAATTGGACAAGGGCAAAACGAATACGCCCAAGCCCACTCAATTCGTAAAAATTGGAAACAAGGGAAAGAAATTACATTTTTTTGTATGTCAATAATAATTTTGGTTCACAAACAAATTCGTGACAAGACAAAGAGTAATCAAAAAGGTAAGTTTTGAGCATCATATTCATCATCTTCATCTTACTGCTAGTTAGTTTCATTATTTTACATGGACCTTTCGCTATCGCTATTGCTGTCACTTACACTTACGCTTTCTGCAGACTCCAAAAAAATAGAATTTCCCAAAATTAACTGTTTTGACCATTTAGACCAACTAAGTACTTTTTTACAGTTTTAGCAGAAGTTTATACTAACGCTAGAACTGTTCAGGTCATCATGTTCATCATGGATATGACCATGGGTTGGACTTGTAGTTTTTGTAGTACTTAAACTAGTGCTGGGGCCAGCAGCCGGATCAGCATCAGCTACATCGGCACTTGATATTGCCGCATTTGCAGTGCCTGTACTTGTTGTAATAGTATGCTTGGTTACTTTACTTCGCTAGTCTGCTTGCTTATGATTACTTTCACTGGTTCTTAAAAGTTTTAGGTTATAATGATAGATGTAAAAGAGCTTGCCTGAACGTTTGGGTTTTGGCAATGGAACTTTTCTGATCAAGTGATGTTGCTGCAAGAGTTGTAAAAGAAAAGTTCAACAGCAAGTTTCAGATTTAGTATGTAGTGTTGCTTCAAAGAGTTGTGAAAGAAAGTTTTAAAAACTGTTTAAACTGCATTTTTTTCATTATTTTTCCAATTTTTCCGGCATGCTTCGGAAATATTTCAATTTTGCTAATTTTTCTGGGAATATTTCCAGAAATATTTCCGGACCTACAACCCTACACCTATATCAGGTATCACGTAACATGAACTTCCTCAACAAGCTACAAGAAACATACTCTGTACAATTTGAAATACTAGCAATATATTCTCATTCTGTAGTAAGTTATAGAAATACCATAGTTTAGTTTGTAAAATTGTTCTTTATAAACAGTAACTACCAAAAATGCACAACACAAACACTGGTATGCTTTAGTTGCCTGGCTAAAGCGTTATTTCCGTTTGATATTCTGTAATAAGTGCGCCTTTCGGCATTCAAAAGGGACAATTTTGTTCGGCTCTTTTACATGCCACAGTCGACATGAGCGCAAGCACATTCCCAGGGGAAAATCGATATTGTTAAATATGTGTTAATCAAATTAATAACCCATCATTAATCAGGCATTAAAATCACTATTCACATATAAAATAAACAACAATTACGACATTCAAACACCCAATACAAAAACATACCTAAAAAGCAAATGAGTCATGTCTCTCAATTTATGCTTCAAGACAACTGATACATAAATTTTACTTTACGCCAATCTTATGAATAGCATAGGCTATTCACATTATTATTTTTTTTTAATTATTTTGTGTTCAGATTTTTGGCCACTAGAGGTTGTTTCAGTGGAAGGTTCTTCTAATTCTGGCTTCTAAATCGGGTTTACCTCTCACACAAGTCAATGCATAGGCCAAGGCCTAATAAAACTTTTATTTTCCGCATGGTGTCCTCTGTGGCATAGTTTTGTAAAACCGACATTTTAAATAAGACAGTGGAAGTCTGTTTAAAGTGTACAAAATGTTCCGCGTAACATACCTCAATCCTTCTTTTAGAATTTTGGTTGTCCAAAAAAGTAAAAAATCGAACTGGCAAATGCTTTGAATACGTTTCGACTATAATCAGATCGGTATAAACATCATCCAATATTTTTTACCTTATAATGGGACCATTATCGGATACGTTTATTTGCCCCACAGCTTATCAATATCGGCTTTGCTGACAAATGCAAATTACTCCAATGTAATAGGATTAACTTTACTAACGCATGTGTTTCTACTCCCAATTTGGAAATGTAAATGTCTCGGGCATTATGTTTTTAAAGTCTTTTAACTTATACTAGCCTAATTGTGTAGGCCTATAAGCACAATAACATTTTCGAAAACACCGACAACCGGTAGTCACAGTGATATTTAAACGCATCTTAAAAAACCACAACAAAAACACATTTACCACCTTCGAAGAACACAAAAAAGGTCCTACACTTGAATTTTCGGTCAGTCTCCCGAAAAGGAGACTCACCGAAAATTCAAGTGTAGGACCTTTTAGTGTTCTTCGAAGGTGGTAAATGTGTTTTTGTTATGGTTTTTAAAAACAACATTTTGTAACGCCTTGAAACCTAAGTGGAAAAAAAAACTAGGCTATTGTATTTTTGAATTCTTACTTGATTAACCCTTTAACGGTAACTATAACATCCTCCAATTTTGTAAGTCCCATATGTAACTCTGTCAGTTGTGGGATTAGAACCGGTACTCAGTTTGCTTGGAGACGGCGACGCTAACCACTGGGCTGTGCTTGCCCGTTATGCTCGGGGTCCCCCTCACATAGCTCGGGGTCCCCCTCACATTTGGACTATGTTTTTTCCACTGACTTGTCAGCTGTAGCCGTACGGCAACACAGTCGGTAAAGGGTTAAAAAAAAATCGACATCGGCTAGGCATGACAAGAGTGGGATTGTATAGGCAAAAACCTGTAAGCTATCGGTCGATCTTTAGTTTTGAAGCTTTTTTTCTCGTTTTAAGTAGACTACTTTTATTTTCCATGTAACCTATGGTATATGAGTGTCGAGCAGGCACTGTGTCGCATATTGACACAACATAACTTTAGAGTCGAGTGCTCTGTGTTCAAAAAGACGAAATAAAATTTCTGTGACATTGAAACTTTATGACATGGGTTAAAAAATAAAGACAAATTTTTACATTGACGGAATATGGGGAAATGGCAGAAAGCTATGCTACACTATGTCGCAAGTGGTAACAAGGGGCAAGCACTTTTTTTATGCACTTTTTTTCTAAATCTTTGAATTTTGCTGTAAAGCCTGTACATGGCATCACAGTGCTAATATAAATAAAATATAAAGTAAAGTATAAAGTAAGCATATCTTGTAGTCAATGGCTGCACGACCTGGGCTTGTTTTGCATGCCAACTAAAAATATATGCTATACAAATACCAAGTGCCGTGGTGAAAAAAAGTCGGTGTTTCAACTTGCTTTAAAAAACACCTTTCTGCCACGTAAAATTCCTTTTATGTCACTTGAGAACGCTAGGCTTGACTAATAATCGGATCGGTAGCCTATTTTTCTTCGGATCCATCTATTTCTCCGATGACAATGCCATCTTTGCTGTCAAACTGTCAATGTGCACTTGACGCACCAAATTTCAGTTTCGTAGCCTAAATCGCTGCTGTATAACACAATTAACTTGCTCTTAACTATTCGTCAAATGTCTAAAGCAGGCTCCAAAAGTCCACTTAAGTTTTTGGTGATCACACACAGGGTCTGTGTCTCTGTCGTAGTCCCAGAGACGTCAGGAAGCATAAAAGTTGGAGGGGTGTAAACCAGAAATTTGCCGATATAATTTTCCATCTAAATTAATGTAATTTTTTCGACTGATTTGCCTACTGGCCAAACTTGGGGGGGGGGGGGGGGGGGTGACACCCCCAACCCCCTATAAAAACATCCCTGCATAGTCCTACCACCTTTTCCAGAAGCCAAAAAAAATAACACGAAGCACAAGAAAGTTTGTTGAGCACATCATTTTAAAAGCCACGCTGCGAACCACAGTTCTATACAGTACCCTTTTGCTGCACCTGTAATAGTAGTAAAGACCGGTTACGAGTATATGACAAGCTCCAAACCCCAAAAGGTACGAAATATGTGTTGTACTGCAGTCATATGGAAAATTTCGAATCTGAAGTCCTTCCCAATACTCAACCTTCACCAATGTCGGTCGCTACTCGACAAACAGTGAGGGTAACCTAATTCAGCGGTTTGCAGGTTGATTTTTAGCACTATTGGCCGTAACGGTCACTGATTAACAAACCTTGACGCAGAAATTGTCATATCTCGGAAACCGTACTAGCTAGAAACAAGTGGTTTACGTCAAAGCGTGCAGAATTACAAGAGAGATCCAACCAAACGTGCAATATTATTTAAAATGTTAGATTAACACAATGTTTATACATTAAGTAGCAGCACACCTGCTAATTTAACTCTTTCTACATGGCGAGGAGGTAATAGACGATGGCAAGTATACACTTGACGATGGTGAGTTAATTTTAATGTCTACCAGCCAAATGGCTAGCACCACACTAAGGTTGCCAATACTCCGTTACTCGAGTCATGGTTGTACAGAATTTTTTAAATGGGACTTTGAGACCAGACTAGCCAACAACCAGCATATCATTAAGCTAGCTAGTTAGGCAATTATCAACATTCTTTAGGAGCAGATTTTGCACTCAAAGCCCCCAACATGGATTTATTTCCCTCAAGTGGGCCATTACTCTTGATTTCAACATATTCCAGCTTTAGTATGCCTTGTTATTTTTACCTAGGGCCCAATTCTTGTTCAAGGTACAATAAGGCATTGCTTAGTACTACAATGTCCTGTACAATTGAATACTTACGACTGTTGACTGACTTGGCACGACAACGCACTAGCGTGTGTCTAGATACTCGACTCTAAATATTAAACTCACAATTTGCAAGAAGCCTTCAAAAATGCTCACAAGAAAGCTCTGTTGTAATACTTCGTAGTTGAATTAAATCGAAATGGTTAACAATGAATTTGTAACAAACCAAAACTGCAAAACCGTAACAATACACAGTGTACGTATTCCACAGTCAAAACGTTAACAATGACCATATCATGCATTGTATTAACGTGCGTTACGTAATGAATAGGACGAAGCAGTCCACAATGAAATTAAATCATTAAATTGTATTACAAGCCACCAGCTTACAAAAATACACAGTCTAAAACTTGCATCCAAAACAAACAAAACTTTAAAAAGTTAGTTGGCGAGTTCCGAATCAATGGAACTTACTTGGCGCATTTAAATTTTAATCTTAATCCTAATGGCATACGCACCGTAATCCACGAATCAGCCCTTAATTCCGTTAGATGATCCATTTGATCAAAGACACTTGGCCCATGTTCTCACTCTAATTCATCTAATTTCATTTGGTTAACTCAATTGATTCGAACGCAACAGATGCTCGCAACAAGTTCTAATTTGGTCAAAAGGGTTCACTTCCGGGTCAGATGGTCATTTGTTGAATTGGGTGGGACGGGTTGCTAGGCAACGGGGAACCCTCGGATTATTGGGAGTCAAGAAGTGGATTCAATTTATCTTCCATAACGTACACAGAATGTTAAGAACAGTATGGTATGCCCTGTCGTCTGGTGATGAAATTGTTTAAAATTATTTTTTTTTTATCTGGTTGTCTCCACATGTTAACAGATGGCGGTACCAGCTCAGCGTTCTTAGTCATTTATTTACTTATCGTTTTTCGGGGTTCGAGTCGGCCATCGTTCAGGCACTTTAGATTGGAAAACGTGAATGGAATAAAATTCTGTAGCAAAACAGGCGTCAGACAAAGGGTGTTAATAAACTACTGAATAAGTCTGTGCTTCGGAGAGGCTTCTGCCTTTTCGGGGCAGGTGACTGCTTGTTTTCCATACCAGTTTTGTAAAAAAAAAAAATGAGGTAAATGGGATTAACGTCATTCAAAAACAGAAAATCTCATTATTTAGTTTTTTATTTGGTAATTGCTAATTACTCGCCTCGTATTATTACAGCATTTTTAAGTTAGGTTGAGTGAGGTACGTTGGTTTTTGTGTGTGTGTGTAGAAGAGTGAGGAGGCGTTGCGTGCCATTCTCGTAGTCTGCTCGTAATGATAAGTTGTATTTTTTTTTTCAAATATTGTACCTTTATTATTTGCGTACTACTATTAAAACATTCATTTGTCGTTGTTTTACTACCATCTATTATTTAAAACTAATCAGGAACACGAAACTGAATCACAGAAAACAACAGAATTTCATTTCCTAAAATTCCCTTCATTTCGCTGTTAGCCTTGCCAAGGCCAGTTGAGATGTAAGTTTCCTTTGGCCTGCAGCTTTTATCTCAACTGGCTTTGAAACTCTACGATATATTGTTCAATGTTGTCACATGAGGGCGGCAAAAGCATGAGCGTCGTTGTTGTAAGATACAACGTCTGGTGCTTTTGATTGACTCAACGTATTTTTGTTGTAAGTTTAGGTTGTTTAAGAATCCAGCATGGATAGCTAAACATTTGAGGTGTATTATAAACACTTTTAGTAATCATGATTAGTAAATGTCTGAATTAACGTGGCCAAAAGAACATATTGCATGTGACGCAAATGTGTCGTCATGTGGCCATGTGTTGTTTCCCTAGTTCTGACAAAACCAGTATATATAAGTTAAAAGAGGTGTCTCAGGAATATCATAGATCACATAATATAACGTAAGATATATTTTGAGAAACTACTTAACCATACTACAGTTCTTTGAATCGAAATTTATTTTGCGTGTGACCAAGTAATGAAGCGAGTTACTCATGCAAGGTGACAAACCCCGGTGAATTTTCATTCCTGTTCTTGAGATAAATCCGCAGACTAACAAACCACGCAACAGTGATAAATCCCAAAAACTGCTTCCGTTCGCCATCTTCCAAGATGGCGACCTGCCAAGTTGTCCCCCTTCCCCTCCCCGCCTCTAGCATTGAATAACTGCATCTACCACCAAGCCCTGTTCACTCACTCAGAAATCTAGCCACGATAGCACCACCAGTACTCGCGATCATAACATGGTGTGCCATCTGTTGCATCTACCTACAAGCTGGTGTCTCCAACGTCTTCTGGGCATCCAAGATGGTGGCGACGTGTGCTCACCATGGTGCTCACGGCTACTGCTCTTCTCCATAAGGCAGGCGCTAGTCAAATGCTCAACTTCACTTCCTGCTATTGTCGGCAGTTGGCGCTCTCGTGGCAAATTTGAGAAACTAGAGTATCGGTCTTCTTGTCGGAGTTTGGGTCGCGGTGCTTGCACGGTAAGTATAGTAAGTGAGTTATCCCGTAACGTAGTGCAAGTTATTTATCCAAGCTTACACTACCTAACCTCCATCCCTGGGTACAATTCACCCGAAAAGAATCGCAATAAAACCAGGAGCTAATAATGTGTACGCATCCGATGGACGGAGTTTCCACGTTGTGACTCTTGGTATTCCATCCCTTGTCATAAGATCGTCTGGGAGTGAAGCTGTGGGTTTTGTTTCCCCGTGCCAGGCCAGTAAATTCAACATCGCTAGAATCTTATTTTACCAAAGCAAAGTGAAAAGGTTCAACTTTTCAACATATCCATGAACTGGCTTTGAGTTGCATGATTGTTGGGCACAGATAATGTAGAAATAATGTATTGTCAGCGACCATAACAGCAATTCCCTCCTTCCACTCACTCATCCACTCAGAAAACTAACATACAGTGAGATCACAATAGGCTATTCCCAACAGATTGCCATTGATGCAGTAGCCTAGACCACCACATATTTTCAATTCCCATTTCTGTTTAATATGATATAATAAACCGTATTCGTTTCGCCCTTGTTCCATTTCCATACCTGATGTGATTTACATTTATTTTTTTTTTTAGTTGAAATATGATCATTCCCATCCGGTGCTTTACGTGCGGCAAAGTGATTGGCAATAAATGGGAAGCCTATCTGGGTTTGCTCCAGGCTGAATATACAGAAGGGTAAGTAAACTATTTTTCAAGTTTTTACCATTAAAACAGCAGCATTGTCTTATACTCTCATGCAAATCCTTAACTTGGAGAAATGTTGGTCGATTTTGATGTACGAATACACAAGTTGAATAGTTTTTTTCAAAAGCTACCCTATGGTGCTAATCTTGAGCCATTTGCTAAGGAAAAACTAAATATATTTTGAAATTGCCATCAATAACAGTCCAAATCAAAGATGTTATTACAATTGTGGGCTTGGAATCCAGTACCAGGTAAATTTGCTAGTACACAAACTAATAAATGTAACACCAAGCCGTGTGAATTCTCCCGTCATATGATTGTAGCCAATTATTCCTTTGGAATATGCTAGCCCAAAAATGCTACTCGTCTTGTATTCGGGGAAATATAGCTAGGTCTTCTTTATTTTGCCTGCTGTCACAAATTCGTTTAATTAGATTTCCTTTTCTTCGTTTTCCTTTCATGTTTCTCAAGATCTGAATTTTTTTTTGATTTTGTATTTTGCAGTGATGCTCTCGATGCTTTGGGCCTGAAGCGCTACTGCTGTCGACGAATGCTCCTCGGACACGTAGATCTCATTGAGAAGTTGCTCAATTATGCCCCGTTGGAAAAATAAGATGCGAAAATTGTCACTTTTGAGAATGACACTTTAAATTATTTTGTGTATGTGATTTTTTTTTTAGTTTGTAAATAAATTTATTTGTATAAAAATTACCATATTGATTGTTTAGTTTTTGTGTAGAAAAGGGCCACTGATTGAACAACTTGGGAGAAGGATTTGGCTCTTAGGAAACTAGTAATACCTATTGAGTTTGGAGTACAGGGATGGAAAAGTTCCAAGTTCCCTGTATCCCAATAGGAACTTTCCCGCCCCAATAGGTAATGATATTGTGATATGTGGCGCACAAAAATTGATTAGCTAAACTATGGTGCAAAATGAAATCAAACTTGTATAGTATTCAAAATTTTGATTAGCAGTTTTTATTTTATTTATAGTGACTCGCTAATAATTACGCACCGCCAAAAGAGTTCGTTTTTTCTAAACTAGAAAATTTTCGATAGTTTTTACTAACTATCTTCATCGGACTTGGTTACGAGACACACACACACGCATGCACAAACTGTTTTTTCCTACACTATCGACTATTGTTTGTGTGGGAAAAAGAGTTGGTGTGTGTGTCTTGTCATAACTTGAACTCTAAACTGCTCTCACCCACAGAGATCTCTAGTCTATGCGTTTCGCCCTGTTTGGGTTAGTAACTTTTACACCATTTATCGGTTTACAAGCAAATCCTTTTAGCAAGTAATTTTCTTCAAGGTAGCTACCAGAAAATGCTGGCTCTTATATTTAGAGTGGATGGGGGTGGGGACGCACAAGCTGTACTATCCACAGGAATACTAGTAAGAACTGGCATAGTTTAAAAGGAAGTAGTTGGCAGTATTGCTCCTAACTAAACCTTACCAATGTACATTTCTCGTAGCGTGTATTAAAACTGAATCTTGGCCAAATTTATGGTGAAAGGTTAAATCTTGGAAACTGACACGTTTCATTATGCTATTTTAGATAGTTATTTAGCCAGCTTTCTAGTTTTGTAAACTCCTTTGGAAGTTAGGCCATACGAAGTTAATCGTTTGGTTTACTGGCGTGGGCGGGTGCCTTAAATTATGGATCAAATATTTTTATCCGAATCTCGGTCCAACCGATAAAATTCGTACTTTCATCAAATTTTGACCGACACGGATATTCCAATAGCCTACTCCATATTAATCGGCTGGAAATGAGCTGTGGTACAAATTTCAAGCCTCTAGCTTAAACCATAAGCAAATTATTGTGGCAAAAACTAAAAAAAAATAACCACCGAACGGAAGGTGTCTTCGGCGCAAGAAAAACTACCTTTCCTTATGTGGCTTTGGTTATGCCGGCAACTCGGCACGGTATGAGTGCGAAAATTGGCACTGTAGGGTGGCATATGTGGCAAACTGCATTAAAGCGCTCGTTACGTTTGGATGAATTAAACGGAATAAAAGTGCGTAATGAGGCTGTCTTAAAAACAAAAGTCCTTTGCCACCGTTTTCACATGTGCTTCCCCTAGCAAATTCTGTGCCAACCAAAGTAATGTAAAATATTACTAGGCTCCTTCAGCAGCCATGGGATCTATTCTGGACATTATTTTGGCCCCCTTCAATTCGAAGACTGGCAAACGTCGCCGGTGTGTACGTTTTGTTGGCTGATGAATATGAATGACCCCGATTTCACCAAAAATGTCCATGGAATCTGTTTTTCGTTTTCAAGTGGTAAAGTGAACATCTGCAATGGATAAAGGTTTACTAATGGAATCCCAAGCTTTGTTTACTGAACTTCGTTCTCCTTCAAAAACCAGTAATGTTCGAAATTGCAGTGGTTCGTCTACACCAGGGACGATGCTAGAATCACTTTACTGGGGAAGCAGCTAGTGTTTCCTATGTCATTTTTGGGGAATATTTTTATGTCCAGATGAAAAAAAAAAGTGTGATTTTACAACCCTCACAGTATCAACTAGGCCCTATTGATGTGACCTCAAGAACTTCCTGTCGCTATGAAAGAAACTAATGTAGTTTTCTTAATAAGTAACAGTGACAGCGTCTGGACTGAATTGTTTTGGGGGCACATCTAGAAACAGAGTAGGCCAGAGACGTTTTTTTTAAGGCAGCCGCATTAGGCACTTTTATTCCGTTTAATTCAACTTAAACGTAACGAAAGTTTCAATGCGGTCCATTTTTTTTAAATGCTCTCCATAAACACACAAAATAAATTAGTTCAAATTTGCCACAAAAATAAATAAATATAAATAAAAGCTCAGTTTATTCAGTTGATTTCAAGTTCAGCCTGCTTTTTTTCCCCTGGCGGCATGAGAGTTGGGGTGTGGGGTCAAGGGGGGGGGGGGATAATGGCCCACCCTGGCTGACTTCTAGCGCCGTCACTGATAAGCAACCAAAATTTTCTTTGTTTATACGTTTGATTTTGATGTGATGGGGGGGGGGGGAGCGTTAGCATCGTCCCTGGTCTACCCTAGTAGTTTGACAAGGGTTCCAACAATGTAAACGGTTATTTTGAAGTGATTATAAAGGCATGTTGGAATAAACAAATTTAAGTTGTTTAAATTGGTCTTTAAATGCAACGAATAAGCAGAAGCTTAGCCTACATACCGGTATAATACAATTTGTAGACTCACTACCTATCTTAATTTGTTGGAAAAGTGGTTGTGTGGGCCGGCAAGTCGGCCTTCACAGAAAATTTGAACGGGAGTGAAAGCGTATTAAATCCCTAACCCATCGTGACAGGGAAAACCCACTCAGCGAATTGTTGTATTAAAAAATGCTGAAACTTTAATAACAAAGTAGCCATATCGTTTGCTTCGCTCACTCTGACAGCATTCATCCACGCTTCGTATAGTTTAGTTGATTTCTTTCTGATTAGTTTGCCTGATTGAAGTTGATGGCATTAGCTGTTTTTTTGCGTATTTGAGGGTCAAAGAAATAAAAGTTACAGCAATGAAAATAGACCTATTTTAATTTTTTCTTTCATTTGGCGCTACTCTCATCGTTTTAGGTGCCTTAGAGACCGGTCGTTATTTATTGTGGGGTGGGGATCTTTAATTTTTTGGACCCTGTCAATGACCTGTAAAAATTTTTCAGGTCGGGTGAGGGTTCAAAAAAAACATTGATCAGACTGGAAGCAAAACTCATTTTTGAACCTCAAAAATGACACTTTTTCATTCAGCAGTCACAATTTCTAAAAACGCCTCAGCTTCTGGCAAGCCCCCCTCAGAACCCCCCATGATGTTAGCGTTTACAAAGTTTTGAAGCTATTGGTACCAATACTACAGGTATAGTTTCTAGTTACCCTTCGGAAACATAGATTACTTGTGTTTTTGCATTCTTTTCCTGAGGAATGCTTCTCTGGAGGTTAGATGGCTTCTCTGGTCGCTAGATGGCCAGCTGCGTAACCCGGTCTGCGCATGCGCGACCCCTCTTATAAAAGCATTCAGGCGAGGCCGGCCTGCCATCTTTTTTTCCTCCAGCCGACCACGACGGTCGTTTCGCTTCTCTGTCCGCTCGCTTCGCCTTCGTCTCTGAAGAGCTTTGCCAATGCCATTTACCTAGCTTCGCCTTCACCTTCGTAGCTTCCCACCTTGCCTCTTCGCCCTTGGCTCACTCGCCAGTGTTTCTCCATGGCAAGATCACGAACTTCAACAAGGCACTCTTCACCCAAAGCGCCTACGCCTTCGACAGCAAGCACTGCGCCCCGGATACCAACATCCTTGTGGACGCTCTGCCTTCGCCTTCTGCTTCTACTTTACTGGATTTTCGAGCTTCGCCCAAGCCGCTCTCTCCACTCGTATCTCCTCTTCCTTGCGGCCAACCTCTACGCTCCCACTCGGACAAAACCTCGAGCTTCGCCTCCACATCAACGGGTCGTCACCGCTCTACCTCGGTCATTGACGGCCCTCTGGCCCTCTCTTCGGCTTCTTCGCACTCATCCCGGAGCTCTCGCCACATGAAGCCGCTGTCATCAAAACAAGTCCACGCTCTTATGGATCGGGCCATTAAAAATTTCAACTACAAAAGCAAATCAATTCCATCTTCGTCCGCCTCCAACTCATTCATTTACACCAAAACCTGGATACTTTCTACGAACCTCGCAACAAAACGTTTGCTCGACTCTCCGGGTCCATCTCGCAAACGCTCTCCACTTCACCTCCGCCCTCCTACGCTACTGCATCCTGAACAACCTTACCAACGGCTACACCTACGCCTTTGCCGGCACCTGTGCCTACGCCTTCGCCTTCGGCCCAACCTTTTCGCAAACCATTAGCACCTCGTCGCCTTCCGTCTCACCCCCACTGACCACGACCCTCGTTGTCTTCTTCTTCCGACAGCTCGCAAGACAACGAAACGGACCTGGATACTGCTTCCGCCCTCATCAGCTCCCCGCATCACTCCAGTTCATCCTGTCACGCCCATTTCAGCGACGACGACAACTCCGATGACAACAAAGACAATCCCACTTCCATCCCGCTTTGCCGTCTCCTCAAAACTGTTGCGAAAATAATTCCTGCTGCCTTCCTCTACAAACCGCCACCAGAATCATCAGCTCCCACCATCAACCGGGGCCACCATCAACCAGCTTTGGTTTCGGCCAACGGAACCAGCCAAGGAAGAAAAGAAGGGTGCTGGGTCAATCGACCACTCTTTTTGACTGCACTCTCCGCAACAGAGGCCTGCTCCTCGGTAAAGGGGAACCTCTTATCCTAGACCAAGAACCACCGGCTCCCCGACCAGGAAGGGAAAACTGGTTCTTCCGCCCTTACGGCGATGGATCTGCAAATCCCAAACACTTCGACACTTACAAAGAAAACGTATTCTTGACATCAGAAACCAAGCTTGACTTCGGCTCTTCTCTCTTGTGAGCAAAAAAATCTAAGTACCTTCCGTAGTCATCAGAGACAATGACAAGCTACTTTGCTTCGGCCTCCGTGCCGCTTCTCATGCCGATGTTATCCATACAGCCATCAACGCTCTTTGCGAAAAACTCTCCATCGAATCAAGCCGGACCGAAGCTTCCTGCCTAACAGACTTAATCTATCAATTTTTCAAGAAAGCCTCATTCGCCACTTTCCACTCTTTTAATTGGCTCACCAAAGCCCTCCTGAATTCAACTTTCATCCAACGAGAAGCGGCTCTCTGCACTTCAGCAAAACTAAACGACTCCAAACGTTACATCTTACGAAACCTGCCTATCCACGAGTCACACTCCCTCTTCATCGGCCAGATCCCTGAATCGGCTCCACATCTGGACATTTCGAAGAAACCTAAAGAATTCAAGAACAAGGCAAAGAATTTTCACAAGAATCAACAATCTTTTCCATTGAAACAACGGGACGAAAACTCACTCCCCAACAACAACCATAAACCAAACTATAATCGTGATGAACCCCGATACCAAGAAAAACGGCCCTTTCGTGGGAAACCCTCCAACCGCAACAAAGGAGGTAAAACCCAACGAAATTCATCCTATGCTCAACGAAGCTGCCATTCCTCTCCAGGAGGACGTAGCAAAGCCCGCAGTCCCACTGACTATCACCAACCCACCCTTCTTCCAGTCGTCTACGGCACTTCCTTTCGGCTTGGAAACGCATAACTTCCGACCCTTACATCCTCGAAATCATCGCCTTTCATTCTCTTAAAAACCACCACTAACATCTCCACCATCATGGGATTTGGCACCCTGCCCAAACCCGGCACTCTCCGCAGAGGTACAAAATCTCCTCAACAAGCACGCCATAAGAAGATGCCCAAACCCCCTTCGACCTGGCTTTTACAGCACAATCTTCCTCAGGCCAAAGAAATCAGGAGGAGAACGCCTCATTTTTAATTTGAAACCTCTAAACCAGTTGATCAAAAACAATCACTTCAAGATGCACACTCTCGACCCTACTCATCAAACCCTTCACCGAAACGTGTAGACTGTGTCTCTAGACCTCACAGATGCCTATCTTCACATCCCACTTCACCACACCACTCCATTCTCCACCTCTTCCGTTTCATGCACAACAGAGAAGTTTACGAGTTCCAAAGTCTTCCTTTCGGACTAAACGCCGCTCCAAGAATTTTCACAGCCGTCCTCAAGCCCGTATTAGCACACCTCCGCCAGAACCAAATCTCAATCAGCGCTTATCTTGACGATTGGATACTGAACGACGAATCTCCTACAAAAGTCACAACAAAAAGAGACTTCACCATCAGTCTCCTCTCTGAACTGGGTTTCGCCATAAATTTCCCCAAGACTCTCCCCCAGCCAATCTTTCGTTTTCCTCGGAGCCTACTTCAACCTTGCATCTGCAACAATTTCACCCTCTCCAGAAAATTCAAGACACCATCCAAACCTGCCGCACCTTCCGCTCCAAACCCCATCACACCATCATGGAACTATACTCCTTAATCGGAAAACTGGACTCCATGGCAGCTCTTGTCCCCTACGGAAGATAGATGGCAAGACCACTCCACCACTTCCGCATAGACCAATGGGGAAACATCACCAACAAAAAGATCACAAAACCATCCGATCAGTCCTACCCTCATGACGACCTCCTATGGTGGTCGGACATAAAGACAATCTCAGCATCCGTACCTCTCCACGAACCACAACCAGACCTACATCTGTACGCAGATGCATCTCTCCAAGGATGGGGAGCCCACATCCAAAACCAAGAAGCCTCCGGATTGTGGACTCCAGGGAACTGCACCCACATCAACATCCTGGCCATCTGGGAAGCACTCGACCACTTTCAAGACCTAATAGCCCCAAAAGTAGTCAGATGCACACCGACAACACGACAGCAGTCACATACAACCGGAAAGAAGGCGGCACCCACTCACGCACCTTACACCAGACCACCTCGCAAATTTTCCAACTTTGCAGAACACTGGGAACAACGATTCTTCCACTTCCCATCCCCGGCAACAGGAATGTCATCGCCGACTCCCTCTCACGCCGAACACCACCAACGGGAGAATGGTACCTCAAGAAATCCATTTGCGAATATCTGTTCATCATATGGGGGACACCAATTGTAGACCTCTTTGCCACGAAGTACAATGCCAAACTTCCCCAGTTCATCAGCCCCCCCCCCCCCCTGCCGGACCCCCAAGCCTGGGGAGGGGACGCCCTGACATTTTCCTGCAAAAACCTCTATGCATACTTCTTCCCTCCATTTCAAGCTTCTTCCAACCACACTGCAGAAGATCCAAGAAACAGAAAGAATATTCGTACTAATCACCCCGAATTGACCATCAGCCCCCTGGTTTCCGCTCCTATTGAGCCTTCTCATAGACCACCCAAGGGAACTACCAGACCTCCAGATCTGCTTTCACAATGCAGAGGGACCAATTTCCACCAACAAACCAGCATCCTACACCTACACGGGTGGCTACTATCATCAAACTCCTCGAAGAGACAGGAATTCTTACTGAACAAGTCACTCGCATCGCAAGCAAGGCAATCCGACAATCCACCAACAGGATCTGCGACAACCACTAGAAAAGATGGCTTCATTGGTGTAAGGGAAGAAAGTCAATCCAGTCAATCCCCTATACCCGAAATCCTAAATTCTTCAACGACCTTTTCGACCAAGGACTAAAGGGATCAACCATCTTAGTTTACAGATCTGCAATCAACTCAGTTTTCAAGGCAGCCAGAAATCAACACCTTCTCGACGACTACAACATCACCTCTCTCATCAAATCTTTCGAGATCGAATGACCATCCATTAAAAACCTTTCCCAGACTGGGAACTCACCATCGTACTCGAGTCCCTACTCAAACCACCGTACGAACCTTTGCAACACTGCGACCTAAACTACTTAACCAGGAAAACCATCTTCCTCGCAACTCTCGCCACTGGTCAAAGATGCAGCGCGATACAAGCTCTCTCCATTGACCCCGCATTTTGCTTCTTCCATAACAACTTTACAGCTATTCAACTAAAACCAAGAGCATCATTCAGAATCAAGAGTCAAAAACCCTGCGAACCAACCAAACCAATAGTCATTCCCGCACTCACAAAGATCATTGGGGACGAGCCTGAGAGATTTCTCTGGCCAGTCCGAGCTCTCCGGTACTACATCAAAAGAACCGAAAATATAGAGTTTCGCAAAGGGCGCAACCAACTCTTCCTTCCGCTTAAAACTTCCTTTGGCGTCACATCTGCAACGATGATCGCCTCATGGATGGGAATTGTCAAACAATGCCTACGAAGACATCGTCAATGACCACCTTGACATCAACATCAGAGCAACGGCGCATGAGCTAAGGGCGATTTCGGCATCTTGGGCTTTCCACAACAACATCGCCATCACCGACATCATGGAAGCCACAGCCTGGAGAAACCAATCCGTTTTCACCAGCCGATACTTCCGGGACAAGACAAGACAAGAAAAAGGGTTACACCATCTGGGACCCATTGTCACTGCCAGACAGGTAATCCTTCCCCCTTAAGCACTGAAAACATTTGACGTCATGAAGCAGATGTTTGAAGTAGATGTCCTGAAGCAGAAGCAAGACTCACCTATAAACAAATGGCCCTGTTCAGGGCCACCTCATCCTATGAAAAATATCTAAATTCCTGTTATGTTTTCAATAAAGTGCAAAAATCTCTTGATTTTTTGGGGGGAGCCAGCTCGTAACCCTAGGGAACCCGTCAGGTGGAGCCCACCTCCATAATTTACGAGGTCTACTGTGTATGCAAAAACACAGGTAATCTATGTTTACGAAAGGCAACTAGAAACAGTATTTTGTCGGCCAGCTGAAAATCGTTTCTATTGCCTGGAGGAAACATACATTACCTGTAACCTCCCTACCTCCCCTCTTGAGTCACCACCTGACAGATTGAAAGGGTAAAAAAGATGGCAGGCTGGCCTCGCCTGAATTTTTTTATAAGAGGAGTTGCGCATGCGCATGCGCAGACCGGGTTACGCAGCTGGCCATCTAGCGACGACTTTGTTAACCTCCAGAGAAGCATCCCTCAGGAAAGGAATGCAAAAACACAGGTAATGTATCGTCCCTCCAGGCAATAGAAACAATTTTCAGCCGGCAAAATATCGTTTTTATAAAGAAACTTTGTAGAAAAGCTTTGGCACCTTGTTTCTTGACTTATTCTGTCTTTCAGGTGCTGAATATGTTATGGATGCGGGCATACACGCAAACTGTACGTTAATTATACTTATTGTATGAATCTTTACAAGAGATGGGTGTAGAAACATTTTATAGAACGTTATTGACCCAACGTGCTTTTCGTTAAAAACGAGACAAGTTTCCTTACAACTAATGGTAACTAGTTGTAACTGTAGAGAGCTACTTAATCAATTTTCTACAGGAAATCATCTGCAGACAGTCTCAATAGGTATACGAAAAGTGCATTTTTCGGGGGGTCACTTTATTTTTGGACCTGGAGTGGGGGGGGGGGGGCAAGATTTTTCTGGGCCCCGGGGGGGGGTCATCGAAAATTTGGTAGTCATATTTTCATTTCTTCCCCCGCCCCTAGCCACTGATAATGATTGATCCTTTAGTTCAAGAGGAGTGCAGGTTCACGCAAACAGCTTGTAGGCCAGTGCACTTCTACCTCTATATCGTCCTTGACCCGTCAAATGCTGGAGTATAAATTATAAAGAGTTGGTAACTACTCGTTCATAGATTGTTGGTTTTATCCAACTTAATATTTGCGCCACTAACAGTTGTAAACTACAGTATAGTGTATTTAAAGTACGACGAAATTTGAAATCACTTGATCGACTTGACTTTTCCTTTGATGCTTGTGAAAATCCGGACACTGTAGTGTCACCTATGATCGAACTTCGTAAAACTATTCTTTTTAAATCATGCACTTTGTTAATTCGATAATAGATGGTGCTACTAATTATTCGTATGTTTTGTAAATACACGCTGACACTATCAGATTATTAGCGTTCACATGGACAAAAGAAAATGTGAAGTTGATTTCGCATGATTAAAGTTCATGATATTTTGTTTTGCAGCAGAAAAACGTCGTCTTGCGGCTCAGATTTGAAAAACTCGTGTGGTTTTGGATTCTTTTAAGGGGTTTTCCACTTAACTCAATTTTTGTTCCTATTCTACACTTCAAAACAAAACAAAAAAATTTACTGGAGAACTTACATTCGCAATTTGCTGATGAACAGCGTTTCTAACTGCCTTTCGGAAATTTACATTACCTGTGAATTTTAGCATTGCTTCCAAAGGATGCATTCTTTACCTAGAGGTTTCATAGTTGTTTAGAACCGGCCAACTGCCTAACCAGCTTTGCGTACGTGTGCGCCGCCCCACTATGAAAGCGTCCAGGCGAAGTACTCTGTCATCTTTTTCCCACCGGTACGGTCACGTTTTCGTTTTCTTTTCCACTTCTCCATGTTCTCGTCACCACTGTTGTCCGCCGACCGAGCCACCTGCCGCCGAAGACTCTTTGCTTATGGAAAGTTCCAAGGCTACGCCGAAGGATTCCTTTACCAGGCTGGCCTCTCCATCATCCGCAAGCCCTCTGCCTGTCGACCCGGAAATGATTGTCAGCCCGGCATCGGCTCCTTCGCTCCTGCTTACACCGCCTCCCTCACCGATTGTCGTTCGAAGCTCTTCCAGACTACTGTCCTTCATCGTCTGCTGTTAATAGTTTATCATACAATCGTCCCTAGCGGCCAATCATCTTTGCACGACCATTGTCTAATGCTCTTTGGCTGTTACAGCTCTTTTAGACTGTCACCCGTCGCGGTCTTTTGAACTTCACTTACTGCCGTTTGCAGTTCCCGGACCACCGTCCTTCTCTGCATGTCATCCAGCACGGACTCTCATTTACAGCTCTGATTATGCTTTACAACTTTTCAAGACTATCGTCCTTCGCTGCCTGCCACCCCTTTGCTTACTGTCCCCTGCTGCTCCAATGGACTGTCGTCCTTCGCTCCTTTTGTTTGAAACTTAAAGATTGTCGTCATTTGGTGCCTGCAGCATTTCGCTGAATGTATTTGACATCGCCTTCAGACTGTTGCCTTTCACCTCTGCGTTGCAGCTCAACGGGTAGGTCACTGATTATCTTGGCGTTCTTCTCTGACTGTCATCCGCAGACCTTTCAGACTATCGCCCTTTGCTCCTGTCGTTGCAGCTTCCGGACTGTCGTCCTTCGCTGTAGCTCGCCAATCACCATCTGTCGCTTGCAGCTTCTGGACCGTCGCTCTTCACTGTCCAATGGGCCACGTTCATGTGCTGATTGACAGAGCCAAGAAAGTTCTCAACAACCAGCCACACTTGTCCCGTCTTTCGTCGTCACCCTCGCCGGAGAACAAGTCATCACGGGCCACATTCAAGCATAATTTTGAACCCCTACGCAGCAGCTTCGTTCCGCCTGTCGTTTACAGCATAAGGTGTCACTGCCCCATGTCTAGCGTCGTCAAACAAGGCCAGATGACACCAACTGCCGCCACACCAACACTTTTCATCGGCCTCTCTGATACAATCGCAACACAATGGCCTCCAATGACCCTAAGCGAAGATCATCACAAGCAACACCACTCCCTGCTTTCGCCACAAGTCATTCTGGGGAAGGTGAGACAGCCCTCACAAATCCCGGCCTAACATCAACAACAGCAACTCAATTCAGGCCTTGACATTCAAAACAATGAACCGCTGCGACCACATCATCACCCGTCCTACCTTTCTCCTCAATCTCCTTCTGGGAAGAATAAAAACTAACCCTCGCCAATACCAGGCCGTCGCCTTCAATGATGATAAGTACTGGAATTGTGCTCCGGACAACATCATCAACGTTTCCAGGGGAAAATCTTCATTTGAAACGTCGCCCCACATTTCACCACATGCTTCTTCCGGGTGTAGTTCTTCTAGCTCTCGCCAAACCAAGCCTACCATCAACAAAGCGACAACAACTTAGATTATGCTTCGCAAATGGTCTTCATGATCGACTGAAGGCCCGATACCTCTCATCAGACCAACAAACTTTACCATCAATTGAACTCCGACCACCTGCCTGTCCCATTCATGACAACGTTCTTCTCAACTGGGGAAGCGTCATCTGATCATCCCTTTGAAGACCATCGTTCCTCACGATCTCTTCACGACCGAGGGCTTCCTCTCACCAGTTTCGCCCTGTCATGCTCAACTGGTCGTGTTCTGTTTCCGTCATCACCCATCCTATGGCCACCTCACCGTTTGCTGTGGATATCCTCATCGAATCAGCTTCCATCATAGAAACCCTTAGACCTGGCCCAAACGAAACACAAACGGCAACTTCACGCCTTGTTTAACTTTATGTACGCCTATGTATCCATATTTACCCCTTATGTACCCTTATTTACCTGTGTACCATAATTTATCTTTATGACCCTTATTTATCATCATGTGCCCGTCTGTATTCTTATGTACTCTTACATATCCTTATGTACCCTTGTTTATTCTTATTCATCCTTATTTATCCCTATGTACCATCATACATCTTTATGTGCCTTTATTTAT